>JANTPZ010019474.1:0-42310 GCA_025593235.1 Vachellia pachyceras | reverse complement strand
TCATTTCTAAGTTTCAGATTACCATGCAAACAACTTACCAACCAACCCATCAGAACATGAGTGCTCCTTGGTTGCGGAACTGCAGCAATCCAATTAGCTTGCAAGAAGCGATCGATGGAGAAGAAAAATAGTCAGACTAACAGATTTTAGAGGAGTTTTGTACAATTTAAAGACGTGCACGTAAACATATCAGCATTAGATTCCAACCTAAAACCACATCCAAGCAGTGGTTCACAAAAACAAAAAGATATAACATTCACAAATTAAAACTTGAGAACCAAAGCGTCTGCAGCTTGATTAAAATATATACACTGTAACTACTGCTGATCAAATCGCTTACCTTCATTTGTTTCGTGGTTCTCTTCAGCAACTGAATCTTCCCAGGGCTTCCACTGTCGTATCTATTCAACAAAGAGATGGGTTATTAATAGAGAAAGTTTTGAACTGGAATATATTCTATAATAAGAAGTGTCTAATTAGATACTCACTTTGAGTCGTCCAATGAGAAGGGCGAGAACACAATAGATCACATGGACTACAGCTAGGGTAAATATAAAGATATGCAGGTCATGGATGGCTTTAACAGATATTAGTGGAACCTTGCCCTGAAAGGAAAGGAAGGGATAATAATACAACGGTTAAATGATCACAGTTCAAGAAATTAAAAAGGAAAATTCATGGCATAAATATAACAACTGTAATTATTATAGTGTAATTCTCTTCTTTTATTTGTTGAAACAGTAAAAATCATTTACTCCTTAACTTCATCTAAATTTTATTTTTTATCCCTTAATATAAATTGCCTTTTCTATACTTTAAATGCTGATATTAAAATATTAAATATTGAAAATAAGTTTGAATAAGGACATGCTAAATTTAATTTTTTAAAATAACAATGATTATTAAAAAAATCATGAGAGCAAATGTATTAGAATAAAACGATAGAAGAGATATGTGTTAAAATATTAAGAGTCTAAACTAATACTTTACATAAATTAAAATTAAAGAACTCAGATGTACTTTAGCCTTTTGAAAACTCATCATTCTCAAACGATGAAGGAACCGGTTTTGAATTTTGAGACACAACATCAAGGGTTATTAACATCAAAATTTAGATGGTTTAGATTGTTTTTAGAGATTCAGGGAATAAGTCTCCCATTACTAAAATAATTATAGAATGAAACATTTCAAATTATATATCAAATAACTTTCCACGTTATACAGCCGAGTTTCCACCTTATGTAATTGATTTTCTTAATATATAACTAAGCTTCTACAAAGGTGGAAGAGTAAGTCTCATTCTCTAATCAATTTATGAATAGGGATTTATTTCCAATTATCCCTTATTTTTTTACTTTTATTTAAATTACTTCAATCATGTATCAAGATCTAAAATAAAGATAACCTTACACCATTAAAAACGTATGCGTTTGAACATGTGTTACCTTATTAGCACAATATCCGAAATTACCATCAGATGCTGGCCCCTCAGCAGCAGCAGCAAGAAGACGACTAACAGTTCCAGAATTACTACTACTACTATTCCCCCTCCAGCAAGGAAGCATATGACGGATCAAATCAGGCGAAACGCATAATTTTATTATCCATTCCTCTGAAAGCGTCAGAAGAAGCGAAATAAAACCCAACAGCATCAACTCTGCAAATTTTCAAATTAAATTTAGTTAAACTTTCTGCTCATCCACTGTACTGGAAACGGAGATTGGATATTATAGATACTAATATTTAAATAGAAAAAATAATAATACATCAAAGGTGTTTATTTATTATTATGATTTGTTTTTATAATTATGTTATTTTCTAGTGATTATGTCAAATTCAATTTTCTTTGAACCTTTAAGTGATTATGTCAAATTCAATTTTCTTTGAACCTTTAAGTGATTATGTCAAATTCAATTTTCTTTGAACCTTTAAGTGATTATGTCAAATTTAATTTTCTTTGAACCTTTAAGTGATTATTATCTTTGAACTTTTAAATTTATCATCATTTTGGAATGATCCAGGTTTCTCTTAAATTATAAACACTAATATTTTAAAAAAAAATTGAGAGATCACAACAAAAGTAAGGATAAATTTGAGGGAGTAAAAATTAAGAAAAAGCAGGAAGCTTAGTTAAGGAACCTTCTTTGATTTTCTGAAGAGCTTCGTAAAGGGCGATGTTGTGGACGTCCTTGAGGAACACTCCGCCGTAATAAAGTAAACGTTCGACGCCAAACGAGAGGGCAACGATGACTGTGTAAACGACGGCAAAAACCCATGTTGGAGAGTATTCGTTCGTCGCTTCTCCCCCACCACCTCCAGCCATTCTCTTTCTAGCTTTCTATCTCTTACTTTCTTCCTACTCTGAGATCTCTCTCCACTATATCACTTACTCTTTGTCCACACACACACACACACACACACATATATATATATATATATATATTTGTGTGTATCTGTTTGTGTGTGTCGCTGTATTTCCATTAACCTCTAAAGTCTAAGTATTGTTCACTGTATTATGTTGTTTTGGATCTGACTGATTTTCTTCGTAACCAATCAAGACTTTTTATTTATTTCATCGAAAAAAAAATTAATCATGTAATCTAAGTATTTTTATTTTGGTTATGGATAATTGACAAGTTTTTCTATGTTTTCAAGTTAAAAATGTTGGGTTGCTTCCTCAATATATATTTGATGTCTTAAATTTAAATGATATATAATCAAACTGGAATTAATATGAACGATGCATAGAGAGTACTAGCTGCTAGCTAATCTCTCATGGTAAGCCTCATAATTTGTCTCCTCGAGTATTTCGTATTCTGTTATTTACTTTTGTGATCATACTACTGTAGAACCTAGACTTATACCTAAATGAAAAAAAAAACCTCACTCCAGTGTAAATTAACTACAATACATAAATGATGAGAGCAGTGAGTTGAGTTCTCATCTAATGGATTATATTTATTATTTTTTTATTAATTTTAATTTTAACTTGTCAACAATCTTGAATCAGAGAGAGAGAGGACAAAACCGAAAGACCTTGTGAGCCGGAATTGCCAACGTTTTTAATGAAAAGACCCTTTCTTAAAAAAAATATTCCATTTCCTATTATATAGAGGTTATATTTGAAAACGGGTCTCTCTTAAATGTAAATCATTTTGTTAACATGTAAAAATAATTAATATGCATTCTTTAGAAATAATTCAGTTAGATTTAAAAATCACTATGCTCATAATATATTATCTTAAATAAAGTGAGAAATGATACATTTTCCTTATGCTCCCTTTAGTTGTTTGACACTTGATGAGGTTTCCCCCCTTTTTATAAGAAAACACATAATAATATTTTATTATATTTTCCTCAAAATGCATTTCTTTCTTTCTTTGTTTCTTTTAGAGTAGGGGAAAGGAAGGGACCACGAAGTCATGTAGTGAATAATTTATTATAGGAAGAAAAGTGGTGCTTTCACTTACGATTACGATCAACAAGCTAGCTGGCATTGACTTGACTCCATTAAGGAATTGTAAATCAAAGAAACATGTGTGAACAAGGGTCAACCTATAGGCCACAGACTTATAAGAGCAGTATGTTTAAATCCATCAATTCTTTATTTATTAATTTCAAAAATTTTGACTTATTTTCTGGTGATTTTTCATATTTTATAACTTTCATTTTTCAAGTATATGGTATTATAAATGTTTCATTAGCTTAACTCTTTGTACTTTTCAATTATATTTACTTCTCAATGATTTTAAAAAATTCAAACTCAAATTTCAAGAATATCTAATTTGATTTTTAATAGTTTAAAAAATTTATTTTTTTAAGTTTAAGAGAATCATTTTTATTGATGTAAGATAAACAATAAAATCAATTCTATAATTGCATATGAAGATGCCTGAATATCATATAATATATTTTCCATTTAAAATAGAAACACATAACACACATATATTAATAATAAAAAGATAGAATCATTATCTCATGAAACATTTTAACTATTACTTACTCTATTTATGAAAAAGGATAAAATATTTAATTTTTTTATAACATTTATATCTCAAGTTAGAAATTTTATAATATAAGATTAATTTATTTGAAAATATGTAAAGAATATTTTTTGGGTTAAATATAGTTCAGACCAGTATGGTAGCCTGAACTCACGAACTAACAGCTTCAAAAAAATACATTTCATTTTCATTCGGGTTTAATCGGTTGGGCCCTTGAAGGGCCTACCTTGAAGAATGGAGCGGCCCTTTTGCCCACCTCTAATGTGAACATAGATTTGATTTTAATTTAATTAAAATATTGTACCAAAAAAATTTAATTAAAATAAACCTTTTAGGAAAATCCAAAAAAAAAGGCTTTGGAAAATTAGAAAGGACAAAAAGGTGTTATATCATTTCTTAATGCTACAAAAGTGTGAGTGCTTAATCTAATATTTTTTTAAATATATTGTAAATCTAAATATATAATTGAAATTAAACCGATCAACATATAATTTTTTTGTGAAATTTATATGAAGCCAACAAATATAATCAAATTAAATAGTTGACGCGAGTTTAAGAGTAAACTGACATGATTTTATATGTTTGAAACTTAAAAATGATAAACTTGTTATGCGAACTTGTAAATTTAGTCAAGTTTACAGCTAACCTGAGTTGAAGGGTGAAATGACGTGATTTTATAAAATAGAAATGTGAAGTGTTAAACTTCTAATGCAAGTTTAATAACAATGATAACCATTCATTCTTTAAAAAATATTTTTCTTTTGTTAAAATGTAAATTTAACTTCTTTTCCTTAGGATACAGAGAATTGGGGATGAATCTTTTATTGCCAAATTAATTACAGAATGATACCTTCCACTATATGCAATTTGTAGGCAGAAGAGGGTCAGTCCAGACGGGAGATCCGATGAATTTCCTCAGGAGTTTAACCTTAACGGCTTGATTTCCTCGACGGTATTGTTCTTTGAAATTCGTAAATGATATATTTTGTGTGTTTCTGATGATTGTAAGATATTGAAAAATATCATTAAATTCATAATTTTTTTTAAAATTTTTTTCCCAAATTACCTGCGGATTTTCTTACGGATGTTACATGCAGATTTTACTGTAGGAAAATAAATTTCTACGAATCTTATACTTTCGAATTAAAATCCGCAGGAATAAATTATTTCTTTTTTGTAGTGTATAAGTTGATATGATTTTATATGTTTGAAACTTAAAAATGATAAACTTGTCATGCAAACTTGTAAATTTAGTCGAGTTTACAGCTAACCCGAGTTTAAGGGCGAAATGACGTGATTTTATGAAATAGAAATGTAAAGGTGTTAAACTTCTAATATGAGTTTGATAACAATGATAACCAATCATTCTTTAAAAAAATTATTTTTTCTTTTTAAAAATATAAATTTAACTTCGTTTCCTTACGACATAGGGGAATTAGGGATGAATCTCTTATTGCCAAATTAATTATAGAATGATACTTTCCACTATATGCAACTAAGGTTTCACATTATACAACTAGCATTCGAACAATTTGCAATTTAGATTTCATTGTATGTAAGTGAGTTTTCATATAGATGCAAAATGACAAATATACAAATGAAAGTAGGCTTACACAATATACAATTGAGATTCTATCTTATACAAGTGAGCTTCCACAAATAATACCTTTGTTACATATAGGGTAATATTTGAGAACTTTTATGAATATTATCATGTGAATGTCTATATTTCCTATAATATATCCCATTATCTTTTGTATCTATGAATTATCTTTACTCTGATATTGTAAAGTTATGCCTATAATTAACTATAAGAGATCACTTATGTACTACATATACTCTCAAAATAATGAATGAGGGTGATTTCCTCTTCTATCTAATTCTCTCTCTTTTGTTACCTTCTTTTCTTTAAATTTATAACAACAAAATTTTAAACACAAGGGAAAGGGGTAACTAACTTTCTCAAGACTAGACTGGTGAACATTTTTTACTTAGGAGACCTCCATCCTTCTAATTAAAATTTACTCATATGATCATTTTGATAAGTTACTTCCAACATGTTTTACAGAGATTAAGAAAAGTTTTAAATTTTATTAACCATGTCCTGAAATTAACAACTTTCTAACTTTCTCTATTTAATATAGATTATATTTCATGAGAATAAAATCAATACAATAATAATAAGGGTAAACTAAAATTTTATAGTCAAATAAAAATTCAATAATTTGGTTTATAAATATGGTTAAAAAACTCTTCCCTATTTTCCTTTTAATTTAAATTGAAATAGAGAGTGCATGTTTGGCTTCTTTGTTTGAAGTCATGTTATGCAAATCGAGACAAAACTCATTTCACATACTTACCTCGATTTGTGTGAAATCATTCTCACAATAGGTTTCCAAACACACACGAAGTATACTATTATTATGCTGTCACATTAATCAATTAATCAATTAAATACATAACAATCAAAACGGCTTGGTTGCCTATCATCCATCATTTAGTTGGCTGATAAAGAAATTCCGCCACTGAAACTCAAACGTTAATTAATTAATCAATTAAAACCCTATCCATCTAGAAAACCATTAGGAGAATGGATTTTGTCCAGAATGCATTCATGTTTGGATCATAGGTGGACCTACATAGGTTCGAGCGGGTGCAGCCGCACCCTTTGATTTCTAGAAAATTAGGTACACATTAATATTATGTGATTTATTTTGCACCCCCTCATTTGCTAATTTTGAACCCAATAAATTTTTACTCAAATTCTTCTCAAAAGATATTAAGAATAAGTCTCATTTATCTTATCAAAAAATAATTTGCACCCCCTGAGTCCGGGTCCTGGGTCCACCACTGGTTTGGATAAACGTTAGATTCATAGTGCATCTATTCTACCAAAAAGGAGTTTTTTTTTACTTAGAATGTATTTTGAAAGAATGAGTTACCAAACACTAGAGTCTGTAAGCTAATAGATTTTTGGGTTTAAAATGCATTTTGCATTTCAAAAATTTGTTGCCAAACATGCAGTTAAAAAAAGTTGTTGCCAAATATCTTGAAAAAAATGCAACATGACCAATCATGCAATCTGTCAGGTTGATAGAGTAACCCCGGATCACCCAAAATTGTTATGACTCTAAATCATCCATATACCGGAACCGGTTCACCCATTTTCAGGCCAACCGCACCGGTTCGGTTAAAATTCTATATACATAAATAAATGGGTGTTATGAAAGGTTGCTGTGAACATTTCAATTGTAATCTCCCACCCTCATGTCCATTGGATTTGACAGTAATTTAAAAAATTTATGAGACCTAGAAGTATTAGGGTCTCTTTGTTTCTTTTTGTGATTCTTTTTTGTTTTCAAAACTGTTTTATAAAATTATTTTTTAAACCAAGTTTTAAAAAGTAAAAACAAAAAATAAGTTTTGGATAATTGTTTTAAAAAATTACATTTGAAAATAAACATATTCAAACTGAATGGCAAAGTTTCGACAAGGACACAAGTTCTTGAACGCAGAAAAGTCATCAAACGGATAATAAAGCATTTTCCAATTTTTCCAAAAGAATACTACAAAAATGCAAAAAGAAGAAGAAGAAGAAGAAAGTTTGTTTTTTAGTTTTAAAAACAAGTTTCTGTTTTCTTTTTTAACAATAATTTATTGAAAACAAAACACTTACCAAATTTACTTGTTTCCTTGTTTTCAAAAAAAAAAACTTTTTTTTAAAAAGGAAACAAACAGCCCCTTATTTTCTTTTACTTAAAACCCGTGTGCAATTTTCCTTTCATTTATTTAAATAGAAGCAGATAAACTCCATTTGAAGTAGTTTAAGCTAATTTGGTATAAGTGATAAGCCTTTAAATCTGTTTAATGCAAAACTCTAATATGATATCAGTGCCAAACTGATTAGGAATTTTATTTTTATAAAAAAGAGAACAACTTGAGATTATGAAAAAAAATAAAATAAAAAATAGTTAAGGAGAAATATTATATATGTGTGTGTGTGTGTATATATTATAAAGTCTCCATCATGTTATGTTGTCAGAGGATTAATGAAAACATAAAAAGTAATTGATGAGTCCATGCAAAGTAGTTTAAACTATTTATATTTTGGTGTAACAAACCGTGATAAATGCAAAAACTCTAATATGATATTAGAGCCAGTATAATTTAAAATTAAAAAACTGAGATTATATATGAAAAAGAAAAGAAAAAATAGCAAGATAAATAATAGATATATGATGCTGAACTATATTTCGAATAATAATAACAAAGTTTATGTATCACCAACGAAAATATTAACTCCATATTAAATTTAACTTTCCAAACTATATACAGTTGTGCAGTACTATATCATATAAGAAAAGTCTACAAAACAATAAATGATGACTAAAATTGTATATTTATATGAAAAATTTAATTATGTGACTTGGAGGGTTGTTGCAAGTTGTTGGAACATGTTTAATTAGTGGTCTTAATCCCAAATAAATATAATGAATGGGGCGTCGCTTCATAAACAGCTTTAATATTTTGCACCAACCGACAATGACACAAGAAAAATCTCTCTTTTTGTGTGTTAGGAAATCAGGCCACGACTAATTAGTACTAATCCTTTTTCATAATGTTGGTCAAAATTTATTTTGTGCATAAAATAAAATCACCTAAAATAGTTTATGTTTATTTATAAATTTTATCCTTATAATTAATAGTCAAATGTGGCTCTTCTATGTTTCTTCTTCAAAACCTCATTTTATATGAGTAAAGTTAAAAAAAATTTAGTTTAAAATAAATTTAATGAGTTAACTATTATATTTTATTTACAACAAATTAGTTAAAGTAACTTATACTCCCTTGAGCCCTTTTTATAATATCCCAATTTTTGAATTCATTTGATCCTTTTTATAACATCAAGGTTTTGTTTCAACGTTAAACACATTTTTACTTGTTTTTCATGTGCATTTCCTTCCATCCAATTTCTCATCATAGATTCTCTCACTTGCGCCTTATAAATAACTGGCATACTTTGAAAGAAAAGTTTAGGTTTACACATTTATTACCTGCGACTACTTTTAACCAATTTCTTAATCCACTTTATTTAGTTAAAAGGATCTTATAAATAGAGATGGAAACATGTAAGGTCTGTTTTGTGGCAAGTAAGCAAGAGCTCGACCTATATATTGTCCTTCATAAGATTTTTTTTTTTTTAGCCTAAACATAGCCTATACGGAAAGGCTTGTTAAAAGTCTGTTCTGAAACATGTTAATAAAAAAGCTTTCATGTTTTAAAACATCAAATAAGTTAACAAGCCAAATATAGCAAGGCCTTCACCAAAAAATAAGTCTAAACGTTCAAATTGGCTGAACACAACTCACCTTTGAACAATCTGAAAACAGATCATAATTACGTAAATAAAAAAAAAACATGAGGTATTGTAGTAACTGAATAATTATATCTTCAAATTATAACATAAGAATGAAAAAAAATTATATAAGTTCATATAGGATATAAATATAATTTTATCTCTTTAATGTGTAAATATGCTAGATCTACACATTTAAGTATTGACCTAACCTTTATTTTTACAAACAAATCAGATTAGACAAATCCTAACTAGGTTAGACCATATAGGCCAGACCACTTCGTTTATTTCGACCCACCCCACATTCTAAACCTGAAAGAGTACAATCATCTAGAGCTTACTTGAATTTTAGGGTGAGAACACGTGCGCAAGTTTCAAGCGATAATAGAGTTTGGTTTTTTGTGTGTTTCAGAATTCTGTTGGGAGAAAAAAGTTTACAGATTTCTAGATAGTTTTACGAATTTCAAGATGGTTTTTATGGATTTTGAGATGGTTTTTATAAATTTTAAGATGGTTTTATTTTGATTTACGTACACCGTTGAGGGAACGAAGTTCGCTGTTATTTCATTGTATTGTCATTATTATCAATATCGTCAATCATCAATATATGTGGTTTCTAAATATATAGATAACTAATACCTACTAACTAAAAATAAGTTATCAATTTACTCTCATCCCGATTCTTTTGATAGGTTGTAGTCTTTTAAATAGGTCTAATTCTTCTTACAATTTACGCGCTTTGAAGATGTTTAAATTTTAGTAAACTTTATTCATTTTTATCCTCAATTAATTACATATTTCTGTATTAATTATGACAGTTAACCACTCATTTTTTTTACTCACTTTCTCTATAAACAAAGTATATTTTGAAAAAAAATTATTGTTCTCACGCATTTATTAATCAATTTTAACTGAGTTCTTAATTTATTAATTCAAAATTATCGAAGTGGCCTAACATAAAATTAAGTACTAGCTGTATCAACGATGTAAATGTTGAAAAAATACTTACATTCTTTCAGAGTGTTATGTTATTCATTTATTCTTTCTTATAAAAATTACCTCATCAAGTGTCTCAATATAGAACAAATAAATAAGGAAAAAAATTACCACGAACAAAGTACAACAATCTCTGCAATGCCCCAGCCTCAACAAGGGCTGCATTCCAATTGGAAACATGATCTTTAGATATTGAAATTCTTTATATGAGATCTTTAAATGCTTCTCCAATACTAGAAGTTTGATTATGAATTTCTAATAGATCCACTTTGTAAAACACAGATAGAACCACCAGGTTATTTGATTTATGAAGCTCAATCATAATTGTCAATACCTCCAAACACCATTTAGTTGCACCATACTCCCTAGAGAAGATGATGAAATTTTTTAACTTTCGATCGCTTGCAATAGTTCTTTTTTATATGATTTCCTTTTGAAAGCTCAAAATCATCTTTAAAAACAATATTGCCAATGTTACATAGAACTAAATAGAGATACGAAGTAAAAGTTGCCCAAATATCTTCAAATCAAAAGTTCAAGAACACCGCATACCTATGACCTGAATTTTATATTTAAAAAAATACAGAGTATCAATAAATAAACATTTTTATAATTTAAGATGATCAGGCATATGAAATATTATGTATAATATATCATAATATTTTTAATTATCATTGCTACATGCATGTCCTCACAAAACCATAACTTACCTTGGTTTTAATTATGTACAATATATCATAATATTTTTAATTATCGTCACTACAAAAAAAATGTTTTTTTCCTACGGATTTTGGTTAAAAATCAGTAGGAAACGGTTTTCCTGCGGATTTTAATCCGCAGGTATAAGGTTCGTAGAAATTTATTTTCTAGCGGATTTTAAATTCGCAAGTAATTACCTGCAGATTTTCTTGCGGATTTTTCCGCATGTAAAATCCGCAGGTAAATCCCCAGGTAAAATCTGCAGGAAAATCCTCAGGTATAATTGCAGAAAATTAAAGTGTTTTTAAATAAATATGGCTATTTTATCCATTAGAAAATAAAAAATGACTACAAAATATTTTTACATTCAAATAAACTTAAATGAACCAATGTCATGATAAAAAACATATATTTTATTAAGAATTCACTAGACTAAAATATACATATGAATGAATTTAATATAACGTATTAAGTCTCCGTAAAATTCACTAGACGAATTTAAAAGCTATCCCCTTGGTTACATATCAAAGCACACTTTGAACAATTATAGAGGCAATTGGTAATAAAAAATTATGGACGAAGCTTTAGTGAATGAACGAATTCATTGGAGCATATCAAGTCTTCTTCAACCTGTATGATAAGTAATGAAGATCTCAATATGGCACATATGCTCACTCTCCCCATCTTGAGTGAATTAATTGGAGCTTATGCTTTTGCAAGATCAAACGAGCATCGCACCATACACTCACTCTCTCCACGCCATCAGCCAAATGGATCTCTCAGCCTTGGAAGTCTCCAAGTGATTGCCGCCACTGCCATATGCTCTTCTTGCAACACGATTACTACTCTCAATACACGATTACTACTCTCAATACAGTTAAACAATACAGAAGATTAAACTGAATAGACAAGAAGTAAAGGAAAACCTGTCTGTGACCACCAAGAACAACTAACATGTAGAAAACCAAGTCAATCAGCTGCTCCAATACTTTCACATCATCTAGCATAATCTGCAATCATATTCCAAGGACATTAATTAGAGAAATCAGGTTGTACCATCAAATTGTTAGTTTGCTACATATACTTTCATATTTGTAAAATAAGGATTAACATGAGAATTCCCAAGCCGGAACCCTTTAGTTCAATTTTATCAATTTAGGAGCATGCCAAAAGAATAGTGGTTAAGCGTCCAAAATTAAGAATATAACCGGACTCTTTGTTTTCCAGTTCCAATGAATATGACCGGACTCTTTGTTGCTGCAACACTGCACGCACAAAATTAATAGGATTAAGCATTCAAATCACAAAACATAAAATACACATTCATTTCCAAAGATAAAGGTTAATTGTTTATATATGAAAATCCTTGATTGAAATCTCAACAAATTGCTTGTATATACCTTGATAACTAGCATCAATCTTCTTCTCTGTCTTTCGATTTGCCATTGATGTTATACTAATTTCAATATGAGATGCATCTTTTTCATCTCCATCAACTCACAAAACCCCCCAAGGATGGCACCTGAATTGGTCATAAACACCAGTTGATTACATAGAAAAGAATGTACATGCTTAAGGGTTGCATTGCAGTCTTTCTGTGTTGGACTAGCATGATGAAGGTTTGATTCAAAGAGCCTCTTTTCAGGTATTACGCTACCAGAGATATGCTCTTTGAGAGGACTTGAGAAACTTGAACAATACAATAAACAATAAGCAGAGCACCATCACATTTATTAGCCTTAGAATTGAACGCATTTACATAGGAGACATGCAGTAAAGAGACCAAGGACTGCGAATATTTTTTAAAAGGGTTACTGCGAAAAAAAACCCATGAACCGAGAATGTACAAAAATAGTTATGACATTCAAAATAGTTGAGAACTTAATGCTCTGATCAATTGCTCAGTTTGATCTCAACGTGTGTTTAGGTTTGGGTATGGGCATTCCTTGGTTCTGTGACTTGTTATGACTGGGCAGACTGGAGGGTTTTGTTTCGAAAATGCTTCCTAAATTTTCATTATAAATTACAAACACTTGCCAGTAACTCCTCTTCACTTTTCGTAAGCAGGTTTTGAAAATTGTGATCTCTGGTAATTCCAAAATTAAAGGAGAACGAAAAACACTTTTGCAAATATAGAATGCCATTCGTAATTCATCATAGGAGATTCCATACAAAAAAAAATCAAATGAAAGAATTATCTAATATCTAAATCTTGAAAATGGAAAGCAACACTCCATATTTAAAGATCAGGAACGACGACTTAAACCCTACTGTAATCTCTAGATCACCATAGCCACAACCATGGCCACTACAGCAACAGACCCAGCGATTCCTAGCCTATTCAGATCGGTGCTGCTTACCGCTGGTACTAAAGTTGTATCCTAAAGTTGTTATGAATGCCATGTATCCTAAAGTTGTTATCTGTTAGAAGTTTCAATGATGCCAAACAAGTGATAAATAAGTCACAATGTGATACTAGACTCGATCAGTTGATTGCTATAAATTTTGACTTAAAAAATATTTATAGAAATAAGAACATTTTTATGACTTGGTGGGTGTATATATAGTTTGTTATACCCTAAAATAAACAAACTTTACATTACAATTATTCTTATATTTTAATAACTAATTGTTATAGATTGCGAGAGGAAATGTGCTCTCACTCACATGGGGAAAAATAATAGCAAACTTGAAAACAAATAAAACGCAAAACAAAAAGAAAGAGAAATTACTTGGGTACGGAATCTGCAACACTGTGGTGGAGACCACCCTTCTTGTGCTTCGTGACTGAAGGGAGACACGATCATATTGTTATCAGTTGATGAAGGATTTCGGGCGTACCTGACAAATCAAACACAGACTGCAGATGCCCACGCGGAAGATTGGTCACAATTGGATCCAAACTATGAGGCACAACAAAAGCACGGAAGGCAAGAAGAGAGGAGAGGAAGAGGTTTCTATATTATGTCGTATGAGAAAAGTGGGGCTTGATTCCTCTTAAAACAAGGAATAAAAAACTGCCCACTTGTGATGAGAAACCGTTCCCACGCTTTTTCCTTCTCAACTGTTCCCACGTAAATATTGATTTAATTTTCAAATTCACACTTTTGGGGAATATTGCAATTTCCTTACCACATGTTTCCTTATTTGCGCTTTTGCCCCAAAATGGATTTTGGGCCTAATCCACTAAGGGTGACCCAAATTCCAACATCTCCCACTCACACTTGGTGGATTGAGAATTGTGGGCCTCATCCTTCTCTCTTCTCCCTTTCATACTAGGTGCTTTGCCGTGACCGCATGGACATGACGTCTTTTAGATGTTTGTACTAGAAATCCCTTTCATAGGACCAGCACAAGACAATCTTTCTTCGTGTAGCTTGAATTCGGTTATTATGCCTCATATGTCCTAGATTTAACCAAAAATACACTTTCACTTGACGAATCTAGTCCTTCTCAAGTCAATATAAGACTTAGATCGTCTTTCTCATATGCGTGGCGTCCACACTTATGTAATTACAAAATTGATATCATAAGGGACATGTCACAGACATCAGCATAGTTGTGTACTTTTCAGGTAATCTTCTTTTCTCCCATATCATTTTGATATACGTCAACCGCTTTCCTAACATAATACCTTGTATCGCATCCATCATGATAGTAGGATGTACGTTAAGGTAGCAGTCATTAAAGTATACCTCCATGATAATGTCAAAGTTAAAGGACATACATAGAAATATTAATTTCTTGGGACTCACACATCAATGAAGCATGGATCCATTCACTTGCTTCCCTTTTTGTGGTTCTATAACACATGTGATATGAATCACATGCTATGGTGTTTCTCTTATACTAGAAGGGCGTACGTCATTTTGATACTTATTATCAACACTGTACAGACTTTTAGTCTATATGTTCTCAACATTTAAACCCAAATTCTTCATCTTCTCATATCTTATGTGACGTCAGTATTGAAGAGTTTGTTGTCTGGTAACAGGCATCACAGGAGCGGGTCCCCATGATTCGATCCATGTTTTATAAGTATTTACATTGGATCTCATCTCGACACGCTACACGATTGTCGAGGCGACATAGCTTGTATTTCTTCTCTACCATATCAGCATTCCTGCTGCCTTACTGGTGAATCAAGTGTCTCATCTTTGCATACTCCTCCTGAGTATCAAAGGCGGTAGCTCGTGTGAGATAGTCTACCTCACCTGCCTGTATGAAATACTAGACATTGTATACTTGTACATAGACACATAAATCAATGATTATAATTGCATACTTCAATCATAAATTTAATACATAGTGTCTGTAATTTTACATTTTGCACATACCAATAGCCCTTACATGTTTCTCAAACATTTCTCTGGCTATAGGTTTAGTAAGGGGATTTGCAACCATACTTTTGGTCAAAATGTGTTGTACATTAATCACTTTCTGTGCTACAAATCTCTCACAAAGTTATACTTAATATCAATATGCTTAGTCTTGCTATGATATTTGGGGTCTTTTGTGTAGGCTATGGCTGCAGTATTGTCACAATATATTAACACAGGATTTGTACTCTCATTCCCAAATCCAAGGTGTTCAATAAATCTCTTCAGCCATATAGCCTCCTGCACTGCCGCAGTGCAAGCCACAAACTCAGCTTTCATGGAATGTAGGGCTATGCACGTCTGCTTCTTGATGCTCCAACTTATGGTGTGGTTATTCAACAAGAAGGTGTAACCTGAAGTTGATCTTCGTTCAACTTTATCTCCTCCTACATCAGCATCAGAGTATCCAACGAGCCGCAAATCGCTTCCTTGATAAGTCAGTGCATAATCTGATGTGCCCTTTAAGTATCACAGTATCCTTTAACAGCTTTCCAATGATGTTCGCAGGATATGATTGGAATCTACTCACTAGTCCAACTGCGAAGCAAATATTTGGCCTCGTACATATCATTGCGTACATTACACTTCCAATAGCACTAGCATAATAACTCTTTCCATTCTTTTCTTGGCTGACTTAGTCTTGGGACACATTTCAAGATTCAGGCTAACTCCAGTAGCTACCAGGGTGTCTAAGGGATTGCAGTCACTCATGTTGAATCGCTCGAGAATCTTCTTAATGTAATTCTCTTGTGAAAGAGATAGAACTCTCTTTGAGCAATCCCTTAGGATTTTAATTCCAAGTATGTACTCTGCTTCTCCCATGTCTTTCATCTCAAAATTCGATGACAACCATTCTTTAACTGCTAAGATCGAATTTAGGCTATTTCTGGCTAATAGTATATCGTCTACATATAATGACAACATCAAAAAGTTATCATCAAATCACTTAATGTAGACACGGTGGTCTTCTTTAATCATTTTAAAATCATATGATGTTATTGCCTTGTGAAACCTCAAGTACCATTGTCTGGATGATTATTTCAGTCCATAAATGGACCTTCTAAGCTTACAAACTTTGCTCTCTGATCCTTTCTTTACGAAACTTAATGGTTGTTCCATATAGATTTCTTCATCCAAGTCTCCGTTTAGAAATGCAGTTTTCACATCCATTTGATGTAACTCCAAATCTAAACTGTTTACTATTGCCAGAATTAGCATTATTGAATTAAGCCGTACAACAAGCGAGAAGGTGTCCTCTTAATCGATACCTTCATGTTGTGTATACCCATTCGCTACTAGACGTGCCTTGTACTTGTCAATTGATCCATCTGCTTTTCTTTTTATTTTGAGAACCTACTTGTTCCCAATGGCCTTTTGATCTTTTGGTAGATCAACGAGTTCCGAGACTTGATTCTTTCTCATTGAATCAATTTCTTCTTCCATTTCTTTCTTCCATTCATCCTTAGCAGGGCACGACAAGGCTTCTTGTACAGAACGTAGCTCATCATCTCTATCCGGAGTGACCATGAGTGCTTCCCCCTCTATTGGGAAGTGCATCTTGGGTACATTTCCCTGTTACTCCTTCTTATAGAAACCTCTTGTCTCTTTCATTTCTTTTGTCTCGACCTTGGTAAAGATCCTTTTGAGACTTTTGATCTCCCACTCAGATCGATATATTGAGACGATTGGGGATCATTAGATCGATATGCACTACCTTGTTCTTGTATCTCATAAAGAGATATTGTTCGATCTATCTCTCCTCTGCCAGGAAATTCACTTTCTAAAAATATGTCATCCCTTAATTCAATTTCAATTACTGTTCCATCTTCATTTTCATCTATGAAAATATATCTTTTTGATTCTTTTGAGTATCTTATAAAGATACATTTCTTTCCTCTAGGACCCAACTTCCCATACTTATGGGAATCATCATGAACGTAAGCAGTTGACCCCTAGGGTCTTAAGATACTTAGATCTGGCTTACGTTTTGTCCATAACTCATAGGGTGTGGAAGTAATTGCTTTTGAGGGTACACGGTTAAGAATAAAGGCTGCTGTTAATAAAGCATCACCCCAATATGAAATTGGCAGGTTTGCTTGAGCCAACATCGACCTAACCATGTCTAGAAGAGTTCTATTTCTTCTTTCAAACACTCTATTTTGTTGCGGAGTGCCAGGGATAGTTAGTTGCCTAATTATTCCTTTTCCTTCACAGAGCTCTTTGAACTGATTAGATAAGTTTTCACGACCTCAGTCAGTACGTAATACTTTAATTCTACGTGCCATTTGATTCTCTACCTCATTCATGTATTGTCTAAAACACTTTAGTTCTTCAAACTAATGTGAGATCAAATAGACGTGACCATATAGTGAAAATTCATCAGTAAAGGTAATAAAGTACCAAGCTCCATGCCTAGCCCTCACACTCATGGGACCACATATATCAGAATGGATCAAATCCAATGCATTTTCAGCTCTAGTTCCTGTACCGAAAGGTTTTCTAGTTGTCTTGTCAGCTAAACAACTTTCACACAAGGCCATTTCCATGTTTGGAATTTGATTTTGATTTATGTGCCCTAGTCTAGCATGCCAGATATTCATGCCAACTATTATATTGGAGGAAGTAACAAAACAGTAATGCAAGTTAAAATTACTAATAACATTCATTATAAAGAACTTTCCTAAGAGGAAAGCTAAATCGTAAAAGGTCTCGTTGCTAAAAAAATGTCAGCAACCTTGCCATGAAAGTTCACATCAAACCCATAATTCAAAAGACATAGTATAGAAACTAAATTCCGTCAGATGTCTGGTGTATGAAGCACATCATGTAAGATTAAAGTCTTTCCACCATGCAAAGATAATCTACAAGTGCCTATGTCTTTGACCTCGATCTTTGCGTTATTGCCAACATAAAGCTATTTTCATTGATGCGGCAATCGATGATAATCCACAAAGGATCTCCGATCCTTTGTTACAAGGTCTATTGAGCCTGAGTCTTTCCATGGTCATTTTGCTCACGGCATTCCCTCGCGAAGTGACCCATCTTCTGTCAGGCATAGCATTTGATCTTATTTAGGTCAACTTTCTTCATTCAGCCTTTAGATCCCTTTTTTTGAATTGCTTTTTGCCCCATTTGAATCTAGGGGCATCCTTCCTACCTTTTTTATGAAATTTCTTACCCCTCTTATAATTGGGCTTGGCATTGGAAGGGGCCTGAATTCTCAGTATAATAGGCATGTCCAGAAGTCTTGTATGCCTTTAGGCGCTCATCCTCATGCTCAAGGTGCTTTACAACATCATCAAAAGTGATGATGTTATCGTTATGGGTTAAGTTGACTTTCATATATTCCCAACTATGGGGAGTGATATGATTACAGCTTGCACTTGCTGCTTATGAGTCAGTGTATGTCCAGCTTCTTAAAGCTCTCTAATCATGTTTAACATGTCTTGAAGGTGTTACTTCATAGGTGTGTTGCCCCGAAGTTTATACGTGTCAAACTTGATCGTCAACCTCTTAAGTGTAGTGGTCGAAGTTCCACCAAACTTATCTCTGAGGGCTGCCCACAGGGCATGTGCAGTTGGATGCTTCTCATATTGGCAAATTATGTCATTCTCTATTGTACTCAGCAAGGTGACTCTTGCAATACTGTTTTTCTTTTTCCATGCCTGGTATAACTCCAGGTTCCTTCTGTGCTAAGTTGTATTCCCAGTTTCAGGTTCCACCAAAATGATGGTTAGTGGCTCAAGGGCGTCCTGTTCCTCCAATATATACTGCACCTTGCGGTGCTAGATGCCCCATTTGTCACCATTCATCTTATCACCCTTATTCAACTCGGCAATTATGCTTTTTGTTGCCATTTCAAAGTCTGAGGTGACAAGGTATTCTATTAACAAATGTTTTCTTATAGAGCTGAGTTTTTAACAATTACGTAGCACAACGCAGTATACAATGTCTTATATTATTCTTGACAAGAAGAATTTTATCGCTAGATCTATTATCAGGAGAATACGTTTGTACCTCCCATCACACAAACACTAGTAACTACATTATTTTCTTTCAAAAATTTTATATAAGCACTTCTTAAATCGTTAACTTTTAGAAGTCTCATTTTCTAAAAGCTCCCACTTATCAAAAGGTGTGTGATAGTGACATATCATGTGAAGTACAATAACTGTTTGATAATGATTCACATAAACTAAACATGTCACATTTCACAATACATTAAGGCTTAACAATACACCACATCATATTCTGAACACATTAATAAAACATAGAAGGAAAGCACACAAATCTAAAGTACACTACATCTTTATATATTTGCAATACAATAGTCGATGATTTGTTTCCTCAGTCTTCTAAAGTATTGGTTTTTATTCAGCATAAATCTTGTTGTTCTCTTTATTGCATTAATCCAAAAGGTTGTTAATGTGAATGTACCTGTATCTCTAACTGCTGCACGATACTTCATCATGACATTCACATAGAATTGTATAGTTTCATTGTTAGTTATGCTGTTGACATTGTTAGTATATGATCTTTATATTTCTAGCTCTGGTTGTTCTCATTGCATCATATTCAGCTATCGTCGCAACCATAGCGGGGGAGAAAGGTTGGTCTACCTCCTCATCATTACTTTGAGGTTTTGAATTGAATGAGAATGAGGACTTATGACTTGGGTCAGAGTGGACCTCTTGAGGTTTTCGTTGACCTCCCTCAAGGTTTTGATCAGGACCCCCTTCTGGATCCTTATCAGGGTCTTCCTCATGTTCCCCTTGAGGATCTTCCTCAGGGTCCTCTTCAAGATCATCCTGTGGATCTTCTTGAGGTTCCTCCTCGGAATCCTCTTCTTCTGGGTCTTCCTGAAAATCCTCCTCTAATTCTTGTTTAGGGTCCTCATTAGGAATATGTTCATCCATATATTCAAAGTACACAGATCCGTAAGATAGTGTTTCGGTGCTTTCTGAGATTTCTTGCTCCATTGATTTTTCTAAAAAAGGTGAATTTAAAATTACTATTTTGGAAAAAAATTTGAAGAAATCCTTAAGTAAGCATTGATTTTCTTCAAGAAAAATAGATCCTAAATTGCCTCTAAAATAGGCAAATATCATATCAAAATGAAGATCTTGAATTTTAGGATTTTTAGGAACATATTGCGTCTTATTTAGAGGTCAAAAGCTCCTACATGCGTCCCGAGAAGATTAAATCCTAAAAAATTTGAAAAATGGGAAGAAGCCAACTCTAGGGTGGTGGCTCGTGTCGTCCACATGCCTTTGTGTAGCCACCAAAATATGACACGCATCGTCGTGTCAGACTCCATGTGCCGCCTGGTGTCGGATGGTATGGTCTACACCTCACATGGACGTGCCACGTAGCTTCAAGCGCCACATGGCCCTTTCCTCCCCTTTTTTATTTGTTTATTATTATATATATTTTCGGATTGGGCCTCTTTGGCCCAACCTGTTCCCTCCTTTTTTGAGGATTGGGCTTCTCTAGCCCAATTCGTAATTTTTTTTGTTTGGGCCCTCCATGGCCCAGAACCATTCTGTTTCTTTTTCCCTTTTTTTGTGTTTGGGGCATGGCCCTGAACCATTCCCTTTTTTTGTTATTTATTTTTTTTGTTGGATTGGGCTGGCCATGGCCCAATCCTTTTCGGGTCGGGTTAACCTACTCGTTTCTGACCCGGTTTCTTCTTCCTCCGTACCGCCGTTGGCCCTTTTTTAAATTTGGGGAAGGCAAAATCATGCCGTTTAGGGATTACTATTTACCGTCTCCTACCTCCAACCGGGTCTGTTTGACCCGGTTGGGTAAATGGGTCGGGTTCGACGGACTCGTCGACACGTTTCCTTCTCTCCTCCGTAACTTCGTCGTCCAACGTCTGTTTTTCGCATTCTTGGTGCCTATTTCTTCGTTTCGACGAGCTCTACACAATGTGAGTATTTTTTTGAAGTTTGGGTCTTTCTCTTTTTCTAGAAAATGTGACAAAATTCGTAACACATTTTCCTCCGTAACTTCGTCGTTCGGTGTCTTTTTTTCACGTTCTCATCTTGAAGAGCTTTACACGATAGGCGTGTTTTCCAAGCCTAAAAACATCATTTTCTAGGGACCCAGATTTTTCATTTGAGTTATGAATTTCGTTTTCTTCTTTGTTTCGTGTCTTTCGTCTTACAATCATGATACAAGAATTCTTTTCACATTTATATATATACACATAGACATGCCAGAGATTTAAATGAAGGGAGAATACATGACAAGGCATAACTAACAAATCGAAGTAAAATTGTTGCTTCAAAATATGCATACAGATTGTAATTCATGTATGTACAGTAAGAGAATAGCCACAAGAACTCAAAATCATGTAGCATAACTAAAGATTGTGTATGAAAATGAAATCTGAAGATTTGATTCATGAAATTTTAAAAAAAAAATGGACATGCGCACAGTACATTTCTTAAACATGTTAGCAGAGTAATTTATGTCATTTGCCATAGGAACTCAACCTGGCTCTGATACCACTGAAGGATTTTGGGCGTACCTAACAAATCAAACATAGAATGCAGATACCCACGCGAAAGTTTGGTCACAATTGGATCCAAACTATGAGACACAGCAAAAGCACGGAAGGCAAGAAGAGAGGAGAGGAAGAGGTTTCTGTATTCTGTCGTATGAGAAAAGTGGGGCTTAATTCCTCTTGAAACAAGGAATAAAAAACTGCCCACTTGTGATAAGAAACCGTTCCCACACTTTTTCCATCTCAACTGTTTCCACGTAAATATTGATTTAATTTTCAAATTCACACTTTTAGGGAATATTGCAATTTCCTTCCCACATGTTTCCTTATTTGTGCTTTTGCCCCAAAATGGGTTTTGGGCCTATTCCACTAAGGGTGGCCCATATTCCAACAGCTGGTACCCCCAGACTAAGCAAAGTTTTCTTAAGCTTAAGCTATCAGAATGGGTGGACACGAGCCTAGAAAACGCAGATGCAGCTTTCGCAGGACAGTGGAGAAATCTTTTCGCTATCTCTTGTTGGCTGTTATGGCGGTGTAGGAATGCTCGCATTTTTTATCAGAGAATTATCAATAATGGATCGATCTTTGCTTAGGCCTCTGCAATCATTTCAACAATTGAGAGGACTACTCATAGGCTACTAGGAACTTGAAACTTGTCACATATACTTTTGTTATGCTTAGGACCTGACTTCTTCCTATGAAGGGGTAGTATAAAGTTAATGAAAATGAAGCATATTGTGAACCTAATCGATGTGTAGGTTGTGGCGGAATCATTCAGATGTGGTTTCATGCATTACCTTACTCATGGCGACCATACTACCGCGGAGCAGTGGGCGTGTTTTCTTGGCCTTAAGTTTGCATGGGGTTTAGGAGCAGCATTCTCAAAACAGATTGGTCAGATGTAGTGATTCTTATCTCAGGTCGCTACATCTGCTCTCATCCAGACAGGAGCTTGGGGAATGACATCAGACAGTGGCTTCAACTTAACTGGACTATAGAAGTGCAACAAATAGCTAGAGAAGCAAATTAAACTGTAGATTACCTGGCAAAACAAGCTTTAACTTTAGTTCCTAGGTTTCACCCTTTCTTTAGTAGCTTTGAAGCTCCTGATCTGGCCCTAGATAGAGATCTCTCCTGCCTACCTCAGCTTAGCGCCTGAGTTTTTTAATTTCCTTTTCTTGTTTTTACATCTATGTATTAAAAAAATTACCACCATTTCATGATTATGATCAATTAGTTACAGTGACTTAATACATATGGAGTAAGTTTACTTGGATGATTAGTTTTCAATCCCATCCTTATTTAATTATCCTTGAGATATGAGAAAGAGGGAGACAATCCAAAGGTAAAGCTGAAATTTGTTATCTATTTATGACATATTTAATGGTTTAAATATCATTTTTAATATATGAAAATATTTGAAAATTGAAATAGCTAGACTTATGCGAGAGTGGCATAATTCTTTTTGACTTCCAGGTTTTGAACTTAGAGGGCAACTTGAACCATTGTCTACAGGGGAAGAAGATATGAAGCTGGGACTTCATATTCTGTTATTGCATCACAAGCGACCAGATCCAGACCTAGAAGGCACAATGATACTGATGTGGACATAGAGTCACTGTGTGTGGAGATCCTAGCGTAGGTGTAGGAGGAGGTGCAGGCACAACTGCAGGAGACTTGGGAGCAGACGGCGTAGATGGAGATGCAGAGGCAGGCTGCATATTCCCTACTGCAAATGGCATTTCAGGTGGCCTAGTTTGGCACTCCTTCTCCATAGCTACCTCCTATGTGAACTTCTACATGCCTCAACTAGCTTAGCTAGACCCACAGCTCCCGGCTTCTCCACTGTTCCCTCCTACGAGTGAGCACCTTCTTTAGCCCCCAACTCCTCCTAAGGATCAGGATGACACCATCCCCACAGCCAGACAATTGATGTTATTGTTTTAAATATATTTTAATTTGCATACATTGTTGTATTTATTTGAACATTTAATATAAAAGTTATCAAATTTAAATTTAATATTAGTTATTAATTAATATATTAAATTTAAATCACAATTTAATAATTAAATTTTAATTTTATATATTAAATCCAAATTTAAATTTTCTTAAAAAAATTTTAAATATTAGTAGCAGTTCCAAACTGCTACAAAATCCTCATGCGCTAGCAGCGGTTGAAAATCGCTACCTAAACCACAACATAAGTTGGGTACCGTTGCATTTTGCAATGATTTAACTACTGCAAATTTGAAATTCAAATTTGTTTGTGTGTTAGTAAAATTTGAATTTCAAATTTGCAAAGGTTGAAGAACTACTGCACAATCCAACGATCCTCAACTTTTATGGCGGCTTAAGTAGAGGTTTATAAACCGCTACTAATTCTGACAGACAGTTTGTAGCGGTTTATAAACCGCAACTAATTTTGATAGATAGTTTATAGCAGTTTATAAACCGCTACTAATTTTAATAGACAGTTTGTAGCGGTTTGAGGAGCGATTTTGAACCGCTAATAATTTTCAACCGTTGAGAAATTTCAATTTAAGCCTTCTCCCGCTTAGAAATTTCCACATTCTCATTTCTTTTTCTGATCACTTCCACATTCTCATTTCTTTCTCTGATCACACTTTTTATTATTAGTATTATTGTGATGTTTAAAGTACTTTTGATGGATAAGTCATGGATCAAATTCCTTCGCATGTCCCATCAATATTTGGCAGGATTGAACGATGTTTGGATTTTAATGACAGACATGGCAAGATTAATGTTAAGATATATTGTCTTTGTCCTAAATGTAATTTCAAAAAGTGGCATGTTAAAGATATTATTATGGAGCACTTAATAGTTAAGCATTTCCTCAAAGTTATAAATACTAGATACATCATGGAGAAACTGATAATGTGTTTAGAGAGGATAATCCTGCAATCTGACAAATAAGAGTGCAAGAGTACCATGTTGATCTCATCAATGACGCACTTCGTGATGCTTTTGGGATTCATGACGATGTAATCCCAGATAAAGTGCAAGATCCAGAACCTTAGTACATGAGAAACAAGGAAGCTCATAGTTTTTTTTGGAACTTATGGCTAATGTTAGAATATGATTTGACCAAGAGGGGTGAATTGATAACTTTAAAATTTTTTGTTAAAACAGATAGTAAATAAGCCTCAGAAAGGAATCGCTGAAGAGAGCAAAGAAGAGAAAATGGACATGAAGATTTATCTTGGTTCGGTCTTCCTGACTTACATCCAGTCCTTAGAGTGCCTCTGAGATTTGCAAATCCATTAACAATAACAACATGCTCTTCAAGCCTTTATAGCGAGAAATCATACTCCCTCTCACTAAGTTCACTAAAATGGAGACTCACTCTCTTTGTCTTCGGCTCAATCCCAACAACCTACTCAAGATTCCCGAATCTTGAGTTTCTATCAGAAATAACAAGTTTAGATAAAGTATAATGCTATCTCAAAGAGTTGATTGCTAAACAATGAAGTATAAATACAGAAATATTTGTGACAAAGAAGGTCGGTGAACAAAGAATAAATGAAAATTAATTGGTTGGTGTTCTGTTTCATTTGTCTTGAATGCTCTCCTATTTATAGGTAGGTAGCATTAACTAGCCATTAGGAAGAGGTTCATATCCATTACACTCTACCTCATTGCCCAACATCTTGCATTAATTGCTTTGTCATGAAGAATGGTGTTGTTTGAGAATTTATCTGTTGAGCCCACATCAGAGAAGTGATTAGAGGATCAATTCCCTATTCCTAAGTCAAAGGGTGAAGCATTTATGAAAGCAGTTAGGATTTAAAGAAATGAAGCAAGAAAAGGGAAAGATTTTATAAAAAGTTGGGTCTTCTCATAGTTTGAGATACTATCAGATAAAGTGAATACTCTAGTATCATTTTCAATATTTGAGTGTTCTTTGAAAAATCTTTAAGCAAAAAAATGAAGTTCATGAAGTAGTACTCGAGTATAACAATCATTACTTGAGTTTTCACAACACTTTTGATTGTGCTTGAGTTTTTACTGGAGGTATTGTAATGAAAAACTTAAATAATATGGTGCAATTCTCGAGTATTAGTGGAAGTGTTAAGAAGTAACTATATTACTTAAGTGTCAATGATAATACTCGAATGTTTGTAAGACTATATAATGCTAAGTTGCTAACACTTCCATTGGTTCTTGATTTTACTTAGAAATATTGAGAAATTTCTTCAATACTCGAGTTTTGGCATAAAGAATTGAATATTGTCAATCTTTTTGTTAACACTTGAGTTTTTTTTGAAGTATTTAAACTTTGAAACTCATTTACCTGTTGATACTCGAGTATTGCAACCCAGTACACGAAACCCAGTACACGAGTATTGTCAATATTTCCACCAAAATTCATGTATTCCTAAAAGTGTTGAGTTGTGAAAATTGAAACTGATGAATGATACTCGAGTATTGTCAATACTTCTTCCACAACTTAAGTATTCTTAAAAGTGTTGAGATTTTAAATAGATTTAACACACGATACTCGAGGATTAGGATTCGTCGCTCGAGTATTATCAATACTTCTATTGAAACTCGAGTATGAAGGAAAGTGTTGT
This sequence comes from Vachellia pachyceras, assembly GCA_025593235.1. Lineage (NCBI taxonomy): Eukaryota > Viridiplantae > Streptophyta > Magnoliopsida > Fabales > Fabaceae > Vachellia > Vachellia pachyceras. Next base: position 15,776 of record JANTPZ010019474.1, on the reverse strand, counting down.
CCTCTAAATTAAAGTTGTAATTTCAAAGGTAGTACTCGAGTATTAACATACCATACTTGAGTGTTTTCAACTATTTCTTCAAAACTCAAGCATTCATTGAAATTACTGTGCAATACAATACTCGAGTATGCAGAATCATACTCGAGAAACATGATAAAATGTGAAAATATTTTCGAAATAGTTCATAATTCCTGCAAAACTTAAAACACATTTGTTATCATCAAAACATACTATCAACATTCTCCCCTTTTTGATGATGACAAAACTAAGTTATTAGGAAATATGTCTAGAAGATAGCATAGAAACCAAATAATAGGAAGTATGCATTTAAGATAATAAAATTAGCAAGAGATTTATAACAACAAAATCATAAGAAATAAACAACATGAACAACAACATTAACAGAGTCAATATCAAAATGAACTATGATTTCTTCTCCCCTTTTTGTCATCAATCAAATAGGGTGCTCAGGAGAAGAGGAAGTAGGAGCATTAGAAAAAGGTAGGTCTGGGATTAGAGCATCTGAAGATGGAAGTGCAGAAGTAATAAGAGGAGTAGGCTCTGATGAAGGCTCAATAGCTAAAGGGTTAATCAGAGCAAGCATTATGTCAGAGGTAGAAGGCTTTGTGGTACTTGAAGGAGGAGATGCTTAGATACCACAGAGGAAGTCCTTAATAGAAGTCACCATGCTCTCAAGAGAAGACATACGTGTAACCACTGTATGCTTTAATAATTCACTGATCTCTTCAGAGAAGCAACTGCAATATATAGTTCCTTCCCACTAAAGCACTTCATTGCATATTTGAGTAGTGACGTGCCATAGCTCTGTGCAGTATTGTGAAAACCCGTAGAAAACTCTTCTCCTAACCTCTTAAACTATATCTCCTTGAAATGTTGGATGATTGCATGAGTGAATGATGGAGCAGAGAGAGGATACTAAGGAGCAAAGGACTGAGCCTCTTCCTATCACTGAGAGGCTGTAGAGGGTGCCTTCTTCTTTGGAGTCTGAGACGCACCCTGAGGGATGCCAACCTCAACCTTTATCCGGTGGAGGTGAATCTCAGAGAACTTCAAGGGTTTCACAAGTTTCTGTCCTTTCATGGTGTACTATATATTGTGTTGCTTGAGGATCCGGGAGATGAGGCATGGATAAGCAATGAGCATTCTCTTAGATTTGGAGTGTACAAACCTCCAAATCATATTGACCACCAAATGACTGATGTTCCTTTTCTCCTTAGCCATGATAGAAGCTAGGAAGTGGTAATCTCCTGTGCATAGATGAGTGAAATTCTTACTCTTGTTCACTAAACATCTACAATAGATGTTGTGAACAACTCTCTAGAATGGTGGCATGGGGAAGGCTCAAAGTTCAGACCTTTAAAGGTTTCCTCTGGCTTTAACAGTGCATATATTTCCTCAAGCTAAAAATTCTTCAATTAGTATCATATTCATGAGTTCATATGTAAGAATTCAGCAAATCCGCAGTGATACAGATCTTATCCCCTCATAATAGTAACTAGAGAATAATATGTAATGTTCCACTCATCATCAGGTAATGAATCTAATTCCATATCGTTATAAAAGATCCAAAGCATATCAAGAGAAAAATAGGTATTGATCCTAATTAAATTCTAGTAATGACCAATATTATCCTATAGATAATTTCCTAGAATGTTCTTGATATACTCTAAATCAACAAACATAGTCGAGCATAAATCTTTGAATTTAAACTTGTTTTCATAGTTAGCCATAGAATTGATGTATACTAATTTCACGTTGAATCCAAGGAGTGCCTAAAGAGGATGGTATTGCTCAGAACCTAATGCCTTCATCTTCTTCTTTGGGACAGAGATCCTCTTGCTCAAAGATACACTTTCGGTCTCTGAGTCTGAATGTGGTGGTTGATAAGCCTCGGGCTGTAATAATGAAATCATTGGAGTTTTACCCTTATCCTTCTTACTTAGTTTAGACTTAGGATGCCCTGTTCTAGGCTTCCTGACCAATGGAGTTTCAATTTCTTCCGCCGATGGTTTTGCAATGTGAATTTTCTTGGGTAGAGGTGGAGGATTGGATTGAGACTGAGAAGGAGTAGTTGAAGTTGATTTCTTTGACTTGAGAGAATTCGAGGGAGTAATTTTGGTACGTGCGATGGGTAATCTGAGGATTAATTGAAGGAAAATGAAGAATTTAGGAAGAGAGGGTTCGACAGTGTCCAACATGAAATGTGAGTGTTTGAGGACGAAAATGGATGGAATAAATATATTTGATGTATGGGTTTTAGTCGGTGACAGTTATGGGATGCTTGTAATGGTTTTTGGGCAGTTTAATTTATGGAAATTGAAATTTGGGTGTATAGAAAGGAGAGAAAACTCGGGTTTCAAAATAGAGTTTAGGGTTCTTGAGTTTGGATTTAGGGGTTTTAAGCATCAGGATTCAATAGTACTCGAGTATTGTTATCAATACTCAGGTATCGAGAGGTGATAACTCTAATTTTTATTATATTTGATATATATTTTTAATATATTTAGAGAGTTACCAATATGATTTTAAAAGATTCTGAGTTCCAATTAGTAAATCTATGATTCTGAATTTAAATTAGAAAATATAAAATTCTAAGTTTAAAATAGCAAATCTTGTATTATCTTAAGGATTGATCAAATCATAGATGAAGAGGCAAAAATTTGAAATATACAGCACACGTACTCGAGTTTTATACTCAGTACTCGAGTTCTGTTGATAGTACTCAAATATTGTTTTCAGTACTCGAGTATCGTGGCCTTAGAAGATAAACAGACATGCCAGTACTCGAGTTTTGCTTGCAGTACTCGAGTCTCGTGGTCCTTAAAGCCAAAATACGTACCAGTACTTGAGTATTGAGGATCATACTAGAGTTTTACTTATACTCTTTCATCAAACTCGAGTTTTGTTGTGAGTGTTACTACCAAAAAAATGATGTATTCCTGGGAATTTTCCTACAGATTTTCGCTAGAAATTCATAAGTTTGTGGAAATTTACTTTCTCGTGGATTTCTAAAGCTACAATTGAGAACTAGATGAAAAGAAGGCAGGGATTATAACCATAAGGAATAACCCATCTGAAAAAGTTGAAACAAGATTTAAACCAACACATATGCTAGACTATTACATAGCTAATCTAGATTCCTCAACTGTAAGTAAATATAGCATGTAATGAGAGAGCATGCTAGCCAGAATTTTTCTTCTTTTGCTAGAAGATGATTGCAATGACAAGAACAACAACACCTATGTTGATGATAATGAACACAGCAAGAGACATCTTCAATGGATGACGCTTCATCTTATCCAAGTTGTACATGTGTTTTGCATGCACATATTCATTTGAGCCATTTGTAACATAAAAAAAGATGGACAAATATCAAATGCCCTAAGAATGAACAACAAAATTTAGCCATCTGCAACATAATTTTATATCTATATGATGAAAATACAATTCATTTGAGTTTCTTAAAATCAATAGACAAACCTGACTTAAGAGGCTAGTAAGGATATAATCATTGTGAAGAGAAAATGTAGCCATATAACTTCCATCGCCTCCAAAAAGTAACGAAATTGGGTATCTTTGATATAATCAAGGAAGAAGGTCCATTCTTTTTTCATCCCACCAAGAAAGAAGTCCACATACCCAAACATCTAGGCAGAAGTTGCAGCAACCTAGAACATCCTAGGAGAGTTGAGTTAACATTCAAATAGAGCAAAAAGTACTCAGATCAGACGTATCTCAAACCTGAAATGCAGGTTATAGAACGACTCAAAATAAAAAATTAAACCCCCTCCTCCTCCCAAAAAAACATGCGAACATTTGTCCCTTACTTTTGATAACACCTACACCTTCCAGGGGGAGCAATTTTCCACCCCCACACAATCAATCACTTTTTCTTTTTTCACGTTATACGATAAAGAACACTACCATTTAGATCCATAAATTACCGAATATCCATCCTTCTAGTAATTATTTAATCATCACTTTCAATAATTTACAAAACTATAATTAAGTTAGTACACTATCTTTGTTCCTATTAATTCACTACCCTTAGAAAGCATGTCTCCATGGTTATGCTTCGCGACAAGCCATAATTACAACCCTATCGAGCAGCCCATACTATCCATGTCTTAGGCATCTCATTCTACCTTAGTTCCTTTCAATAACAACAAAAACAAATTAACAAAACATCATGCACAACATGATAGTTATTTCCTGTTGTCATCTACATCATTCATAAATAGCCCTACACATTGCAGATAACCACCAATTCCAACACTAAATAATAGGCAAGGAATTATAGCTTACCATATGAAGGTGCAATAGGACAAAGATGAAGGATGCACCTAATACAATCAGTTGAACAAAAAACAATTCAAAGGTATACCTTGATCTCTTGAACGACAGGAACGAAGGCAAGTAGATTTGAGAGCCTCTGCGTCCAAAACAGATTAAAATGATCACTATGACAAAGAAAAGAAATGACTAATGTAATTCAAAATAGACAATGCAGATAAAAAAGGAATTGAAACTTATGAATCTATAGAGATTTTGTAAAATGTTAAACAGAAGTTCAATATCACCATGATTTTCATACTTCTTAATCATTGACCACAATCAAGCACTTCGACCAACGGTTTACTATCATTATGATTCACAGCATATGCATTTGTGTTCTGCCAGGGAGTAACCAAGTAAGGAACTTCGATGCTCTGAAGGTCATAAGAAAGGAAATGATAGGAGCAAAAGAGAAATAGTCACTGAAAGAGAAACTAGTTGAAAAAATATAGAAATGGAAGCAGTAAATGAGAAGGAAAGATGCCCCAAATACTTATAGAAATAGTAGCAGTAATATGAAGGAAAAATTATAGAAATAGTAGCAATGAAAAACTACAGCAGTAGCAGTGAACGAGAAGGAACATGAAGGAAACAGAATTAGTGAAAGAGAAATAGTCGCCAAAAGAGATAGTCGGGAAAAAAATCAAGATGCACAATGAATAAGAAGGAAAGACGCAAGAGAAACTAAGTAAAATGGAAAATGGGAAACCCTACCTATCGTAGTGAATCAGTAAGAGAAACTAAGCACTCTTACCAGTCGTAGTGAATAAGAAGGAAAGACGCCCGATAAAATTATAACTTAGACCCAGAGAGCGGACTCGAGAGCTTATAAAAAGAGGAAACTGAAATTAGAGTGAGTGATGGGGCTGAAGATCATCTACGTCCCTGTACAACGGATCCTCCGTCTCCACCTACTCCAATGATGGTGTTAGATAGTAGGAAGATGAAGAGGGGGCTAGAGAGGAGAGGGAGAAATTGTGGAGGAATGAGAGAGCAAAGGGAGGATAAAAAAGCGGGTGCATGGGAGGACAAATTTATAAATTTTCAAATGATAATAACATTACAAATCTGTAGGTAATATACCTAAGGATTTCAAATCCGCAGGTAAAATTGCATGTGGAAAAAATCCGCAAGAAATATCTGCAAGCCTTTTATAAGTTTTTACTAGTGTGTTAGCTTCCTTTGCCTTCAAGTATTGTATTACTTGAGTTCTATCTGCTGGTACTCAGGCATTGTTGACTTAGTGGAATGTGAAGAGACACTTGTAACACTCGAGTTTCTTTTGTAATACTCGAGTATTACAACAAAGATTCAACACCTTTGTTTGTTCTTGAATTTCTCTTCTAGTGTTGCTTATGAGTACTCGAGTATCGAGCTAAAACTTCCAATTTTCTCTTCACTCTTATCTGTACTCGAGTATTCTTCCCGAAATGCTCGAGTTCTCATTCTTCTATTCGAGTTTTATTAAAAGTGGACAATTTCTCTTTAGTAACACTCTTATTAAAACTCAAGTGTCACTTAATAACACTCTTATTAAAAATCTTATCAATTTCTCTTTAAATCGTATAGTGCTTTCTTGAGTTTGTAAACATGATTTGGTTTAGTAACATCCTTAAATCTAAGAGGTTGATCAATATAAACCTTTTCCATAATATCACCATTTAGAAAAGTATTCTTAATGTCTATTTGAAAAATTTTAAAATCTTTGAGGCATGCAAAAGTAAGAAGGATACATATTACTTCCAACCTAGCCACTGGAGCATACATTTCCTCATAATTAATCCCTTCTTCTTGATTGTAGCTTTTGGTCACTAATGTAGCTTTGTTTTTGACAATTGTTGTGGATTCATCAAGCTTGTTCTTGAATAACCATTTTGTTCCAATGACCATGTGATCATCAGGATAAGGCACCAAGTCCCAAACTTAGTTTCTTTCAAATTGGTTTAGTTCCTCTTTCATGGCAATAACCCAATCGTTACTAGACAAAGCCTTATCAACATTTTTAGGCTCTATCTCTGATGTAAAAGTAGAGAATTGGGCTTCATTTAAAAATTTTCTTTATGTTTGTATACTTTTCTTTATTTCTCCAATCACTTAATTGAGAGGATAATTGCGTATGTACTTCCACGATCTAGGTAGAGGGATTGAAGATTTTCATCTGATGGATCTTTCTCAACGTCATGTGATACATGATCTTCAGTTGATATATCTTTGTTAATTTTTTAAAAACCTTTTGAGATAACAACTTTTTCATCATCAGTGAGAGGTTTTGTTTGAGGCTCCGTTTCAACAAACACCACATGTATTGATTCTTTAACCACATATGTACGTAGTTGAAAACTCTAGAAGCTTTACTTCTATTTAAATAACCAAGAAATAAACCTTTACCAAATCTAGAGTTAAATTTACCAATGTTATCCTTGCCATTGTTGTGGATAAAACATTTGCTTTTGAAATTGTGGAGGTACAATATGTTCGGCTTTTATCATTCGTACGAATCATATAAAGAGTCTTTCCCAAGGATGATATGATATAGGCTCTGTTGGATATGTAGAATGCAGTGCTGATTGCATCGACCCAGAAGACTTGAGAAACCTGCTTCACAGCTATTATTGGTCATGCCATGTCCGGAGCATAATGTTTTTCCTTTCTAATACTCTATTTTGCTGAAGGGTCCTTGGAGTCGAGAAGTTGTAGTTGATTCCATCATTCTCACAGTTGGTTGAAAAATATCCATTTTTAAATTCTCCTCCATAATCTATCCTAATTGAAACAATAGACATACTCTTCTCATTTTAGACCTTTTTGGAAAAAAACAGTAAATAACTCAAAAGTTTCATTCCTGGCTAAAGAAAAATAGTCCAGGTGAATCCAGAGAAATAATCAACTATAACAAGTGTATAAAGATTCCTTCCTAGACTCTTAACTCTAGATGGGCCCAATAAATCCATATAAAGTAGTTTAAAGGGCCTTTGAGTTGAAATTTCTTTCTTTGATTTGAAAGAAGATTTAGTTTGCTTTCCCATTTGGCAAGCATCACAAAACTAAATCATTTTTTAATTTTAGATTTGGAAGATCTTGAATTAATTCATTCTTGATCAATTTATCAAGTTGATTCATGTTAACATAAGCTAAACGTTTATGCCATAAGCGACTTTCATCAACTTGAATAATAAAGCAAGAGTTATTGAAAATATTTTCTAAATTAAGTGTATAACATTTACCTTCCCTTGAAGCTCTGAGTTGGATGTTTAGCTTCTTTTTAACGATGGAGTGGTCCTTCTTGTTGACATTGAAGCATTCTTGTGAATTAAAGATCGCCCAGTTGTATTTGTCAATGCTTTGACTCACACTTAGAAGATTGTAGCACAATCCTTATACGTGATATACATCTTTGATTGGTGCTCCATTCGCATTTCCAACTTCACCAATTCCAACAATTCTCCTTACCGAGTTGCCTATGAAGCTTACTTTTCCTCCATCTTACGATTTCAGGTTGGCAAATTTGCTTTTATCACCTGTCATGTGTCTCGAGCATCCACTGTCAATTTACCACTTGTTTAATCTGGATGCCTTGAGACATACCTGCAACAAGATCATTTTATAGTTTTAGGTACCCAAATCTTATTGGGTCCTTTTGGGTTAGTCCGAGAAGCTTATGGTTCATATAACCCTTTAGGTACCCATTTATAGGTCCCTAAAACTTTCTTCTCTCTAAAGTAACAAGATGTAGTGTGATGAAATTTCCTATTACAATAATTACAGAAAGCAAAGGGTTCATAGCATGAATAGATTTTCAAAAATAGTTGAGAGAACTTCTTCATACATTTCTTTTCTACCCCATTTTGAAATCATTTATAGGATTATATCCTATACCAGTTTGGTAATTTACAATTCTATAACTCTTGAGTATGACTTGAAGCATTTTACTTCCTCTAGTGAACTTCTCCAAAGTCTCAATCAAGTGTTCATTTTCCTTTTTCAAAGTTGTGCATTTTGAACAAATATTGGAAACTTCAGAATTCACAAGATTTTAAAAAATTTAACAAGATTTTAAGTATAGTTCTTTGGCAAATTTTAACAATTCTATATGCATATCATTATATTCAGAATGCAATTAATCATAATTAGGTTTAACAACCACTACCTCCTCTATCTCTAATGCTTCTTCTTATGCAACGAGACATATGTTTGTTTCTTCCTTTACTTTACTTTCTTTGTTAGAAGAATTGTTATCCCATATTCTTGACACATATGGTTTCATCTTCTTGAATGATCTGAATTTCTTTTTCTCCTTGTTTTGTTTGGCAAGCTGTGGGCAGTCAGCGTTAATGTGGTCCGGTTTGTTGCATTTGAAGCACATGATTTATTTGCTTGATCCTCCCTTCTGGAGCCATCTAGCATTTTGGTCTCTTCTTTACATTTTTCGAAATCTCCAAATGACCATGGCCATCTCTTCATCTTCTACTTAGTCATCATCGTTACCTTCTTTTTTTGGTTCCTTTTCTTTAAAAGATTTGAGAGCTAGGCCTTTCTTCTTTTTATCCTTTATATTGGATAATTCCTTCTTGAACTTTTGTTTGCTCTCGTACTCTACTCAGAAACAAACGCCATTGACTCTCCTCTTGATTCTTAATGGCCATCACCTTAGCTTTCCAGTTGTTGGTGAGTGCATTGAGTATTTTTATCACTTGGGAATGTTGATCATAAGTTTTTCCAAGGGCATCCAACTTGTTGATCATATGAGTGTGATGCATCTCAAATCTAGAATTGTTTCTCCCTCTTTCATTCTGAGCTGGTCATATTCTGTGGTTAGATTATTAATTATTCCTTCTTTCACAGCATTAGTGCCTTCATGTGCTATCTCCTATGCTTCCAACATGTGTTTTGCTTATGGAAGGGTGCATATCTTGAAGAATTCATCTTTATTAAGAGCATCTTGTAACATCAAAACATCTTTTCAATTAGGGAGCACTTTCTTCACATTTTGTTCATCAAACTCTTGTCGAGTTTTAAGAATAAGTCTATCTTCAAATTTCTTTTTAGGTACAAAATTTCCCTACTCTAATCCATCCCATAAGTTAAGGCCAGTAGACAAAATAAAGTTTTGAAATTTTATTTTTCAGAAAGAAAATCATTGGCTATTAAATGTTGGAGGTCTGGTGATAGAAGATCTGTCATTGATAACGTGTTCACTAAATCCTGCTATTGAATGCTTTAAGACTGTTAAGTCCTTTAAACAAGAGATCCTCTCTGATACCAAATGTTAGAATAGGATTTGACTAAGGGTAGTGAATTGGTAACGCTAAAATTTTTCCTTAAAACAGAGAGTAAATAAGCCTTAGAAAGAAATCATTGCAGAGAGTAAAGAAGAGAAAGTAGATACAAAGATTTATCCTGATTCAGTCATGCTGACTAACGTCTAGTTCTTAGAGCACCTCTGATACATGCAAATCTACTAACAACAATAGGCTCTTCAAGCCTTTACAGTGAGGAATCACACTCCCCCTCACTAAGTTTACTAAAACATAGACTCACTTTCTCTGTTTTTACCTCAATCCCAACAACCTATTCAAGATTCCCGAATCTTGAGTTTCTCTCAGAAATAACAAGTTTGGATAAAATATAATGCTCTCTCAAAGAGCTAATTGCTAAACACTAAAGTATAAATACAAAGAGATTTGTAATAGAGAAGGTAGGTGAACGAAGAGTAAATGAAAATTCATCGAGTTAGTGTTCTCTTTCATCCGTCTTGAATGCTCTCCTATTTATAGGTAGGTAGCATTAATTAGCCATTAGGAAGAACTTTGTATTCGTTACACTCTGCCTTGTTACCTAACGGCTTGCACTAATTGCTCTATCACGAAGAATGGCATTGTTTGAGAATTTATCTGTTAAGCCCATGCCCGAGAAGTGATTAGAGGACCCATTCCCTATTCCTAAGTCAAAGGATGAAGCATTTATGGGAGCGTTTAAGATTTAAAGAAATAAGCATGAAAAGGGAAATATATCGTAAAAAGTTGGGTCTGTTGATAGTCTATGTTTTTACTGAAGGTATCCTAATACTCGAGTTTGCTTGGAAGTATTAAAACTTTGAAACTCATTTTCATGTTGATACTTAAGTATTGCAATCCAATACTCAAGTATTGTCAATATTTTCACCAAAACTCAAGTATTCCTGAAAGTGTTGAGTTGTGAAAATTGAAACAGATAAACGATACTCGAGTATTGTCAGTCAGTATTCGAGTATTGTCAACACTTCTTCAATAACTCTAGTATTCTTAAAAGTGTTGAGATTTGAAATAGATTTTAACACACGATACTTAAGTATTTGGATCCATTACTCGAGTATTGTCAATGCTTTTGTTGAAACTCGAGTATGAACAAAAGTGTTATGTTCTAAAGTTGTATTTTCAAAGGCATTACTCGAGTATTAGCATACAATACTCAAGAGTTTCAGCACTTTTATCAAAACTCAAGTATTTTTTTAAAAGTATTGTGAGTAATGCAATCCAATACTCGAGTATACAGAATTATACTTGAGGAACATGGTAAAATGTGAAAATATTTTCTAACAGTTCATAATTCCTGTATAACTTAAAACATATTTGTTATCATCAAAACATACTATAAACAACTAAAGCCGATAAAGCTCTATATCCTGGGTGTGTTAAGTATTTAAAATTATCTTTTTTAATTAAATTGTACCATATTAAGTGTTTATGTGGTATCTCTGATAAGGGAATGCCAATGATAATAGAATTATTAGTCATCCACATTCCCTAAGGAAGTGACCCAACATCTTTTTATGATGAAAAGAAGATTATTAACAAAATGAGTTTGAAGCATGAAAAAATCCATGCATGCCAAAATGACTGCATGCTTTATTGGGAAGAAGATGCGAACAAAGAAATTTACAAGCGGTGTAAAACTTCAAGATACAAGACTGAAGGGAAGGTGAAGAATAAAAGGAAGAAACCTACGAAGATTTTAAGATATTTTCATTTGAAACTATGACTACAAAGATTGTATTTCTCGACTAAAATGACAGAGCATATAAGATGGCATGCTGGTGAAATGAATCTGGATGGTAAGTTTAGACATCCACGAGATTCTGAGGCCTGGAAAGGGTTTGACAAAGAATTTCCAGATTTTGCAGCGAATTCTAGAAACATACATCTTACTCTGACAACTAATGGATTCAATCCATTTGGGAACCTTAGCACTTGTTACAATATTTGGCCAGTTGTGTTAATTCCTTACAACTCCCCTCCATGGATGTGTATGAAGTAGAATTCATTCATTTTGTCTATGATCATCACAGGAAAGAAAGATCGAGTAATTATTTTGATGTCTACTTACAACCTTTGATAAACGAGTTGGTCGAATTGTAGACTGATGGGATTGAGACATATGATGCATATGATAAGACATTGTTCATATTGAATGCAGCTTTGATGTGGACGATAAGTGACTTCTTGGGCCTTGGAATGTTATCTGGGTGGAATATGCATACTGGCTAACTTCTCCTGTGTGTAACTTTGACGCAGAGTCACTACTCCTTCCCTATAGTCAAAAGTAGTGCTTTAAAGGTTATCACTGATTCCTTGATGGGAAGCACAAATTTAGATTGCAGAGAAATCATTTTAATGGAAAATAAGAAAGAATATAAGCTCCTGCCAATTTAAGTGGTTCCAATGTTCTGAGTCAGCTTGATGATGTTTATTTTGAATCTGGAAAGAAGGATGATGTAGAACGAGGCTGAAGAAGATCTTGTAGCACTTCAAATGTTAAGGCAATGCAGCAATGGTATAAGAGGAGTATATTTTTCACTCTTCCTTATTGGAAGAGAATATGTTACGTCACAATCTTGATGTGATGCACATAAAAAAGAATGTGTATGATAATTTCTGTACACCTTTTTGAACGAATCTGGGAAGTCCAAAGACAATTTTCGAGCCATAAAGGATTTACACTCTATGAGAATTCATCAAGATGCTTGACCAGAAGATAATTACAAGTTTCAATCTGTAAAATTTACCTTAACGAAGCCAAATAAGGATATATTCCTCTCAATGTTGAATAAAATTAAGGTTCCTAATAGATATTCAAGCAACATTTCAAGGTGTATAGATTTGAAGTCTCAGAAGGTAATGAGATTAAGGAGTCATAACTCACATGTCCTTATACAATAGTTACTACCATTGTCACTAAAAAATACATTGCTACTAGATGTTTCAATAGTGTTTGTGAAGCTCTTTCCATTCTTAAGAAAATCATGTGCAAAGGTTCTTATCACCGATGAGTTAGATTAATTGCAGCAGCAGATCATTCCCACATTATGTCATTTGGAGATGATCTTCCCTCCTTCATTTTTCACTGTCATAATACACCTCACCGTCCACTTTATTCAAGAGGTAAAACTTGATGGCCCAGTTCAATATCATTAGATGCATCCCATTGAAAGATATTCATGTATCCTAAAATTCCGGGATTTTTGGGACTTTTGGTACAAGAAGTTATGCGAGCAGCAGTGATAGTATCCCTTGGTTGATATGATCGATATGATCGAACTAAATTATCATGGGCAATCCACTATCACGTTATTCAAGTATCCCTTGGAAAATATGACAACTCCTCGTGGAATCACTACAGATGAGCTGGGCATCACTTTTGGTACAAGAAGTTATGCAAGCAACAGTGATAGTGATATACGTTTCAGAGTGTCCCCTATTATGGAAAATTGGTTGATATGATCGAACTAAATTATCATGGGCAATCAACTATCACGTTATTCAAGTATCCCTTGGAAAATATGACAACTCCTCGTGGAATCACTACAGATGAGCTGGGCATCACATCTATGAATTTCTCAAAGCTCATTCACATAGCTGAATCTCAATACGATGAGCCGTATATTCTAGCATTAAAGGCACAACAAATTTGTTATGTGGAGGATGAGAAACATAGAGATTAAAGCATGGTTGTTCATCTTAAGCCCATATATCTTTATGACATGGGTGATAGCGATGAACACCACCTACGAGGCAGAGCCATTTCTTCCTACTGATTTTGAAAACTTTTTTCCCGAAGGAGATGACGATTTACCCTTTGTCAAAGCTGATGATGAATAAATAATTCAGGTATGTGATATATGTAATTTAATTTGTTTGATTTTGTATGGGAGATATTTTTTAAAAAAAGATACGTATTTGTAGTGGTTCCGAACCGTTGCAACTTAAAAAAAAACCACTTCAAAAATCGTCGCATCAAACACTGCTGAACCAACCACTGCAAAATACAATCACCTAAAATGCTATTAATTTCAGTTAGATATCATATAAATACCCCTTCCACTCCATTTCGTTTTTTGCTCATTCTCTCTTCTCTAACTCCTCCTTTCTTTCTCTTCTATTCATCTTTATGGCTATCAGTATTTCACCTACAAGTCTCAATTCAAAGGTGTTCTATTACAAGTATGTTCTTTTTTGTTTTAATTGTCACAATTTATATTCATTTTATTCTTAGTTATATTAATTTATCTTCATATCATTTATTTAAATTAATAATTTTATTACTTAAATTAATAATAATTTTTCAACGTACTAATTTTTTTTTGTTTTTTCAGTTTTTTTATTTCATTACATATTACATATATTCTTTAGTTAATAATATTTACATTGGATTAATAATAACTGGCATTTTATAATTAAAACTAATTTATTCAAATTTAAATAATTAGTTCAAATTAAAATATTCATTTATTTTAATTTTTACAAATTTTAGTAGCGGTTCTAGAATCGCTACAAACTGTGTGAAAGATAATTTTGTCAAAATATGGCAGGCATTTTGAATTTTGAATAAAATAACCATTGCTAAATGTTGGCTGGAAAATGACCTCATACCATTACAAATTTGGCAGGAAGTTCATTTTCATCAAATACAATTAGTAGCAGTTATTTGACCGCTACTATATGATTATTTTTTCCCTATTTTTATATGTTCATAGCGGTTATAAACCGCTAAAAACATCAAGAAACAAAATAAGAATTCTCCGTATTTATTAGCGGTTTCATAAATGCTACAAGTGTTTGCTCATCTTTCCCGTGTCCAGCTTTATTTGCTGTGTTTAATCACAAACGCTAAAAACCTCTTGCCACAAATTCATAAAATAACCGCTACTAATGCTCCCTTTTTTGTAATGGTTGAAAAATCCTGATTCTGTCCAATAAACTTGATTCTATTCCCAAAAGTGACTACATTATGATTAAATTTAATAGTAGTGGTAGTCGAGATAGTGGATATGGCCACATCCATGATCATAGGCATGGTCAGAATCGTAGTAGTTCTAGTTCCTACTTAAAGTAGAGAAAAAAGATAATAACCATAAAAAGGCAAATATGGGCATAAGAAATAAATTGGATATGCATTAAATGCTGCAGAAGACCCAATATTATGTCATCTGGAGGAATAGAATTAAGCATTGAAAATGCATTATATTCTATAAAATCTACAAGAAACTTATTAAGTTTCAAAATATTTGTAGAAATGGATGCCATATAGAAATAATAACTAAAAATAATCTAGAATGTCTTACATTGCAAATTTAGTCTTTCGTAGAAAGTATATATTATAAATTTTCCTCCATTTTTTGTCTAGTTTGTACTATACATAAGCATGGTTGAAAGCATACAATATTAAACTAAAAGTTTACTAATTAATTTAATGTTTGGCATGAGATAGTATGGTGTGAATATATGCTGGTTATGAATTTTACAATACGATTTGTGAGTGTCATTTGATAAATTACTTTTCCCAGCATCAGGGGGAGAAAATATGCAGTTGGGTAAATAGATTAGCTTGAATGAATTATCATTGGCTTTGTTTGATTCTCATATTAAATATTGTACACAAAAATATTCAAAAGATAATTCATTCAAAGAATGTAACTATCTAAATTCCTAAAGTATTTATTGACATAGAGAGTGATGAAGTCACATATCCCAGTTACTAATGCTCCTATATGAATAAATGTCCTAGAAGGACAATCTATTATGAATGAATCTAAAATGTGCTAGAAGCTGAAACACCAGTCCTAAAGATAGAAATCCTCGAATGAGAAAAGGAGCCAAGAATATATATAGTAAAGTCGAGGTTGATCAAAGAAATTTGATTGCTCTGGAAGAGCGAAGTTCTGAAGAGTTATTTTCTCCAAAGAGAATGTTGTAGTCCCAAAAGAGACTAAGGTGCCTAACAATTTGAAAACAACGAGATCTCAATAAATGATGTCATCAATGGAATTCGATGGGATCAAAATAAAGTCAACATTGATGACATCTTTACTTATAAAATAGCATATGATGTAATGAATGATGATGAGGATCATGAGTCAATATCCATTGTTGAATGCCAATAAAGAA
>JANTPZ010019473.1:0-21711 GCA_025593235.1 Vachellia pachyceras | reverse complement strand
CTCATTCTTCTGTGGCATTTGTATTTTCTGAGTTGCTCTTTTTTTCATTTGGTTTGTAGCTTGCTTTGGTTCATTTTACAGGACAAAATTATGAGATCAAACATTTTTTGAGTTTAATCCTCTACTTTTGTTGTTGATGCGTTCTAGATGTTGATATTTTTATCTTTAATTAAAGATACTGTTTGGGATCCCTGTTTTTTGCTTTGGTTCGGTAGAGGTATTGATGTTTAGGGTTTAAATTTTGAACTTTATGATGTTGTAATGTATTTTTAGGATTTAAGACTTTAGACTTATGACAAAAAATTTCATTATATTATTTTTTAAAAAAATTAAAAAATAGAAAAAAAAAATATGGGTTGGCCCGCCCAACCCACCGGTTATGGGTTGGGTTTGGTAAATTATGACTCATATTAAAATGGGTATTTTAAGCCCGGACCACCGGGCTCAAAATACATGACGGCCGGCCCGAACCCACCGGACCGCCCATATTACCGGCTCTACTTCCAATCCCGTCTTTGGTAAGAAAACGAATATGATGATTTTCAATCCACGGTTTTAATTTAATCCGAAAACGGTCAAAATCATCGTCACAATTATTAACCCTATTTAAAAAAAAGATTTTTTCACTTAAATTGAGAGCATGTGTCATAATCAAAATCAAATACATAATTGCTATTGCGATTATTCACATAGACAAAAGTATTAGGGGGCAAAAACAGAAAGTACAGACTTGAGTTGCCTACGACTAGTTGGTTTAATCTCCACCTATAGATAATTGTTTTATCTAACGCGTTCATTGATACATGTCACCCCCTAATTCTTAGTTCCTATCTAGAACATACATTGATCTTTATATCCTGTAAATTAAATTAAAATCTTTATTTTTCTAAATAACTTCATGTGTGGTAAACATTAAAAAAAAAAGAAAGATATCAATTATTTGACATTTCACAGCATATACTTTCATTTAAAAGCATAACAAAACGTACAAGTCTTCTAAACATTCAGCACATCGTAAAAAAGAAAACATTTCAATCAAACATCACACTCGAACAAACAAATCTTTTACTTTTGACACCAACATTGATCATTATGAGGATCAGAAACGCTAAGCAAATATTAAATAAAAGTTGAAAATGCATATTCAAATCGCTTGTGAACCTCATGATGAATCCACCCCCCAAATTACTTCAACTTGGAGATTAAAGCTATATTACTTTCACAAGCAACTTGACCAATTTGTTGAGCATCGTTCCTCCATCGCTTTGGGAATTGATTTTCAACTTCAATGAGCAATTCTTCTAAATTGGGAAGCATTTGAATCTTAGAACAATCAAAATTTGTAGTATATGAGATTCTTAGGCACTTCAAAAGTTGCAAATTTCGCACAAAATTTACCCGAGTACCTCGAATGTCAAATACCTCAATATGCTTAATGTGGTTGGATCTCATCATGTGAACGTATTTCCAACTCTGAACATTCATTCAAATTGAAGTCTTTTAGCCCAGTTAAACTTTTCAGAAATGGTAGCGTGGTTATTTGAGTCCCATACAGGTCTAACACCAGAAGGTTGCCCATGTTGTCAAAATAATCTACTGGGATTTGAGTCAACGTTAGATTCTTGTGTAGAAATAGTGTCTGAAGACTCCCATAATTTTGAATTGTTGGTAGACTTCTGTTGCCAACGATAGAAACCCATGTATGGGTTTTTTCTGGTGTTGTTGGTAAGGCTTGCTCATATTCTTCACTATCAACATAAATTATATATTCCGAATTTGGATCCTCAGATATATGCAAAGCAAATTGCCTATAGAAATCATTCATTTTGGCATACCTTTTTCCTGCCCCCTCCTCCAAGAATGAAACATTAACAAGACGCTTCAATATCCTATTAATAGTACTGTGGCGCCTGTCGTTGTACCTTATATCTTCATCGACATCATCAAGAAAACCCTGAACTATGCAACACTCTACAAAGTGATCTATGCGAATCTTGGCGTTTGCAGGATACAGTGAAGCATAAAGGAAGCATTTTTGTTGACTTCGACGCAACAGCTCATTTTTCAAGCTCGAGTACAACTCTTTGCAACCTTGGACTCCAACTTGAGGCCTAGGCGTCCATCTCTTCAAAGCCCACTGCCAATCAGGGGGATCCCCTTGATCCCTAAAAGACACTGCAATAGAATGTATAAGGAGGGGAAGACGACAGCAGAACCTTTCACATATCTGTTGAGCATTTGGTATGTTTCGTAAACGTTTGTCTTCAACTTCAACAATGCTGCTAAATGATTGTCTTCAACAATGCCTTGAAACATGTTCCATGCTTCTTCTGTGGTCAACATTTCGAGCTTGACTTGACCATTAACACAATTGGCCTTCCAGGCAAGAGGATAATTAGTGGCTATTACCACCTTACTATCATTCTCGTGGTTTAAAATATAACATAGACATGCTTTCTAAACCTAAAACATATGTTTTATGAGGATCCGGATCTGGATTTCATTTATAGTTTCCGTTTTCTTTCCGTTTCTTGTTTTTTTTCATCATTTCAGCATGCAATTTCAGATCACATATACATATAAAACGCAAACATGCCTGAAATCCAAATGGAAATAAAATGAAACTGAAGAAATTTCATGGAATCACATGCTATACTACGAAAAAACACATCACAGATCATGAAGCTTCAAAATTAGATATATGTATAGAAATTACATTTTAATCCCACAAGAGTATATATTTACGCATTCAATCCAGCACATGGATTTAGGCCTAATTCAACAAGGGTGACGCATTTCCCACCAACACTTCGCAGTTTAGTGAGAATGTCAGTCAAGGCTTTCGTATACCACGGAACATGAGTCTCCTCCTTGACCGGCTCTGGCGGTCTATCCACTAGAATCTCCGGTGGACATCTGTCAAGAAGTTCCGTTACTTTAGCCAGTGCACTTTTGATCTCTCGTTTAAGATGACGTCGTTTTTTACTAAAATAACGTCGTATTCCCATCAAATGACGCCTTTTCTCGTCCTTTTCCTTTTCCTCTGAATATCTTGCCGTCAAGTTTTCCACCTGTCCATTGATATCCGAGACTTTCCCGGCCCAATGCTCGTAACTATTAGTCGGCTCCTTCTGCACATTATTCCTCAAAACTAGTTTGCGTTTGTCACTTTGTAAAGCAAGTAGCGCCTTTGATCTGTACTCTAGCAACTCATGCAATTCAGCAAGTGAAAGAGAATCTTTTCGTGCCTTGTATTTTTGAATCAGATGTTGCACAGCAGGTACAAGAGCTGCGATCGCGGAAACACACACGTCAGCCACTGGCATACCTGCAAGCCTGACGATCGAAACGGTCCGAGAAATGTTACCAGAGGATATATATTGTTGATGAAACAAGTTCGATAGAATCGTTCATCCGCTTTTTTATCTAAATACTGTAGACACTGAAGTAAAACACCAAAATCATATGCAGTGCTCCACTCAGAATCATTTTCCCCAGGAATGAGCTTGAAGAACGCGCCTCGGTCCCACAGAAATCAGAAATCATTCTTGAATGGTTTCAACTTGATGCGATTTTTGTGGGAATCAGAAATCATTCTTAAATTTTAAAGCATGGTTAATGAAATTTAAATCTCTTGCATATTTTAGTTTTAATCAATTTTATCCATCAATTTGTTTTATATAAATTAGGTAGTTGTTTCTTGTAAAAATGACTAGGAGTAATTAATATTTTGATGACTTTTAATTTACTTTAATTCAAATTATTAATAGCACTTTCGTATTTTTCTTAAATGTTTATAGCATTATCATGCTTTGAGAAGGACGAGGAGGGTGGATGGAAGAACATTTAAGATGGAAGACAAAAGTCACATCAAGCTGCAAGCCTGCAATTGATTTGAAGGAAAAGGAGAGTGGATAGAATCATTCAAGCCCTTGAATTTTTTTTTTCTTTGATCAAAGTTAGGAGATCAAATGTATATCAATCATGTTTTATAACCTGACTGCCTGAATTATCACCTTGCTAGTTTGTTAATATTTTTTTTAAGGCAAGCATAGTGCTCGCTGATGAGTGCCATCATAAGGCAACCCTCTATATTTGAACGTTCTGGTTAATATTTGCTAAATTAAGAAAATATTTATGAAATAATTATAACTATAATATCGAATAAAATAATAATATCATTAATATCATCGCATAGAAAGTCTCCTCTGGTCTAATCTGATATGCTTGAAAATAAATTGCCTCTAAATCTCAAGATCTGACCTTCCTAAACGAATCACAAGTAGCAACCAACACAAAATTAGAACTAATGTTATGAGTCAAATTTGGGCTTTTCCAAATTCAATATTAATCTCCAAATGAAGCAAAGATTAATCCATTTGATAACAAATTGAGTCACAGCTCTCGAGATATGCAACCCCTAAAGCAAAGATTAATCCATTTGAGTTAAAACTTAAAACATAGGTTTTAAAATCAAACCTAGGTTATGAGAATAGCTTTTAAACAAGTCCTAAATCACTCTTCAAAACACCTAGATTTTATTTTAGAATCCTTAAGAGTTATTCTCCAAAATCTATACTTCAAAATCTAGGTTTTACCTCGAAATATGTAAAAGTTATTCTCAAAATTGATTCCAAACATGCCCTTAATTTCAATTCATCATCTCAGGTCAGAATATCAAATAGGCAAATTCCATATCTTAATCTCTAGATTCAGTCACTAAAGTATGCAATATAAATCATACTAATGGGTAATGCAACATATTACGTACTTCTTAACTGCATCTAGCATCACGATTTTATCTGTAGTAACATCATACGCCATAAGAATCGTGCTGGACATTGGTTACTGGAAATAAGGGTACAGTGTTGGGTGCTACTCTACCATAAATTATAATATAAATACATCATTAATTTATGGATCGGTGCATTGAATGATTGTGTTTGGTTGATACGTGCATGGCCGATTAAATTAATTAAGGAATTAATATATAAAATGGTATCGATGGATCGATAAGGGAGAGTGAAATGTTGAATATAATGGAGTCGCTTACCAGCTATCAAGCGTTTGGAAGGTTCAATTTTGTTGATTATTCTCCCCTCTTAGTATTATATGGGCAAGCAGTAATAATCTTCCTGATCAAGTAGAAACATCAGCTTGACATTTCTTTCTTCTTTCTGGCTGGAAAACACAGCATCCCAAACCAGCTAGGATCAACTAATTAACATGTAAATATATAAAACGATGCTCTGTGGAAATATAAGCATCAATTATTGTTCAAATATCATTCTACCTTGTCTTGATGAGCAGGAGCATCTAAGTAAGAACCTCCTGAGTTAAGTCATGAACTGGACATTATTTTTCTGCAAAAGCCACTGCCTGACAGTAAGAAATACGCGCGCGCGCAATTAGCACAACTCGGAAGAGAAATGGATTGATTGAAAGTCAGAAGATGCAGTGGTGGGTTGAACTGTGCATACCCAGAACGAACAGGAGCTAGTAGATCGGAGGAGGAGGAGCTAGAGAGCTTGTTTCTGGGGATCGGAGGTCATCTGATTGTTCCGATGGAAGATATAAGTTTTTGGTGAAAGGAGCTTCAGCCTTATGAATCAGAGGACCAAGAGGGTTACAGAGGGGAGAGGTCATCAAAGTCAAACTTCTCTATAATGCTTGGCTGTCTTCTAGCTGACGCTACCCGTTCCTAGCTGCTCCATGATTTGTTATTTCTGTCATGGAAAAGGAGGAAGCAATCGTGGGAGAGAGAGATAAGAAAGGACAAAAGAGAGAAGAAGAAAAGAAGAGATAGGAAGACAAAAGAAAAAAAAGAGAGGAAGGAAAGCTGTCGGTAGGGAAAAAAATAAAGTAAAAGTCAAAAAGGAGGGAGCATGATCATTAATGATGAATGATGAATGATGAAAACAGGAAAAGAGAGAAAGAGAAAGAGAGCGAGACGCAGACGAGAGTAAGGGACGCGTAAGTGAAAGTAAGGAAAGCAGGAGGAGGTATTATAAACGCCTGATCACTCCTTCCTCATTCATCGGCTGCGCTTGCAGTGAGAGGAGGACGCGTTGTGTTTATGAGTTCGTCTTGAAGGAGATAATGTTGGTAATAAAAATATTTATCCAACTGTTTTTATAAAAGTTGTTCTACATATTTTTATCTTTCTAATCACAGTGATTTTATTATGATCAAAAGAAAATTTTAAGGTTAGTATTATGAGAAGTTTTAAGTTTTGGTAGTATAAGACTTCAGCAATGTAAATGAATTTTAATTGATAATTTTCAATGGTTTAGAACTTGATCACTACAAAGGTTGATTTATTTTTATAAGATATATATGTACTTACGTGTGTAGTTGTACATATATATTTTGAAAAATCTGAAAGTGAATATATATGCATACATAAGTCGTTGGAATATGAAAAATAATGAAAGTATTAAGAAGTTGTTATTTGAAGGTTTTAAAATGTCAATAGGACATTCAAGATAATTTTTAGAAGTAAGATTATATATATACACATGTACATATTGGTGTAAAATTATATGCATATTTATACATGTGAGTGTGTATAAACATGTAAGCTGGTGAATGTGAGAGTGTTACAGAATTTGAGGAAGTGAAACAAAGATATGAAAATTTGAAAGGTTGCTTAAGTTGCAACTTTTAAGCATTTATTTGAGAATATTTATGGACTATAATTAATGAGAATTAATATTTATTGAAAAATAATATAAAAATCTTTAAATAGAAGCTTCAACCGTTGTATTTGGAATTTTATAAAATAAATTATTATTTTTCAAAGTTATTGAAAAATAATTCTAAAGTCAAGAAAAGAAAATAAAAAGTGTAAAGGGTAGAAATGAGATTATAAGAGAAAGAGAAGCGTATAATTAACGTAATATTATATGTATATATTTTAGGATTTAACATTTATTTGAGCAACCTGATGAGGATCAAGAAAGAGGATACCAAGAAAGGTAAAAGTATAGAAGTTCAATTTGTACGAATTTTACAATCTAATTTTGTAATATTGTCCTCACGATTGTACTTTTGACTTATATGTAATAAAAAATAGATTTTCTTTTATTTTAATTTAAGTGGGAGTATAAATAGTTTTCACATCTTTTATTGTTAACTTTCCTTGCATTGAATTGGGCACGTTGTTATCCTCCTGAAATTACGATGTGGTCACAGCTGGAATGGAAATTAAACTATTATTATCTCTTACTCTAATACGGTATTTACAGCTACAAACTAATCCACGAACTAGTTAGTTTTAGTCCTAAATTTAAAAACTAGTTGATTTTAACTGAGGATGCTAAAAAAATTAAATACATTATTTAAAAGTATTTATAGTTATCTTTTTTTTGTCTAAAATAATTTATTTGGCACATAAACTGGTACATCAATACAAATTTTAAATTAGTATATCTAACTTTTTTAATTTTCCCAATAAAAATTAATTGATTCCCATATTAAGCATAGGATGACAAAAGAAACGGATGAATGTCTCGAGGGATGAATAGTTATCCCACAGCCTTCAGTATTTATTAATAGCGAGGATTTACAAGCCTAGGTGGGTTGGTCCGACTGGTTGACAAGAGGAAAGTAAGGCGCCGCGTACCGGTCAGGTCTTGGACTCGAACCCTGGAAAGTCCCCTTCTGGGGGGTGACCCCGGATTAATCTGGTTTGAAAGGATCCGGATACCGGGGTGAAATGCCCTTTCTCACTCAAAAAATAGCGAGGATTGTACTGTTACAATGGGAGTATGCCATGTGTATATGATAAGAGTATTCTAGACTTCTATATACAACAAATAACAAAGAAACAATATTATTATCATTTATCATTTTACATAATATTCTAACTCCCTCCTGTAGCTCTGGTCCCTCCTCCAGTATCAAAAGCAAGTTCTGTTATGCCAAGCTGATCTCTTAGATGATAGAATCTAGAGTGAGAGAAAGGTTTCGTAAAGCAATTTGCTAGATGCATCTGTGTTGGAATATATTGCACTGAAAGTTTATATTGTAGGCCTTGGTCTGTTATATAATGCGCATCAATTTCTGTGTTTTGTTCTAGCATGACAGACTGGATTTGAAGCAATAGCAGTGACACTGGCATTATCACATCAAATAATAGGAACTCTCTTTAAATTCAATGAGTTTTGACAATAGAAAGGGGATCCAAGAGATTTCGACACCTGTGTTGGAGAAGGAATGATACTTAGATTAGAGCGAGAAACAACCATTTGTTTCTCAGAAGACTAAGCAACAAAAATGTCTCCAAGAAATATACAAAAACCTCCTACATACCATCTATCGTCGAATGTAGCCTAATCTACATCATAATAAGCGAGGCTTATTGAAGGTTTCATCTAGATCCCTAGATTCATCATTCCCTTTAAGTATCTCAATACTCTCTTCACAGCTATCCAATGTTTAGTAGTAGGATTAAATATGTACCAACTACGCTTCCCAACACAAAAGCTTGTGTCGGGTCATAAAACCTAAGGTTTAAGTGAGGTTATAAATAGCCTTCACATTTGTAAACGACATTTTTTATTTGAGAAATAATATCTTTTTTCTGCATCTCTGAATTTCTCTCTACTTCTCCTTTCTCTCTAGTCTCCCTTCCTCTCCTCTATTTCTAAATAGCTTCCCTTTCCCCGTTCTACATCAAATGTCCTATAACAAGGTTTTATATTTAGTATCATTAGAAACGAAATCTTATATCAAAGATGAAAGCTAGCTATATCATTATTTTGCTCAAATGGTTAGGAGTGACCTGCAAATGTAAATATAGGGGATTAAAGAAGATAAATATATTATTTAAAAATATGTAGTTGTGTATGCAATTAGATTATATATCAGTTTATAAATTAAATAAATTAATTTAAAAAAAAGATACATGAAACAGAAATGCAGAAGGCCCATGATGAAGCAGCAACTCAGAGAGCCCAACACACCGAAAGCACCGAGCACCGAAAGCACAGCAGTTTTTGTTGAATTCATGTGCAGAACACAGAGGGCAACAGCTGGACCGTTTTATTTGACTAAAATGTATTAAATAATGTTTCTTTATCAGCCCCTATCCATTAGAAATAGGGTGAACATTGCATTGTAATGGCAGACTTGAATGAAGAGAAAAAAAAATTTTTATTCAAAAAAAAAGAATGAAGAGAAAATTGAGTCTTTTAAGTTCAGAGTGAGCTCCATTGGGTTTCTATACCAATACATATAAATATTGTTTGAGAATCTGTTGAAGGAAGGATTTTACACAATTTGAGATAAGTATGTGAGAGGATTTTTATCTTGACTTGTGCAAACATGATTTTAAAATCACTTCCCAAACATGTACTACATCTGCATCAAACTTAAATTACGTGTTTTAGTTATTTTAAACAGAGATAATTGCATACTCTCAAACTGCTATTTCCATGGCGGGGTTAACTGTTGCTTCTCCAGTGGGGTCACGTTTCCTGGGCTTGTATTTTTCCTTCCGTGATGGCGGCAAACATTGTGCATCGTGTGCTTCAGATACTCAGGCCCGCAATTGGAATCCCCACCACTTCGTTGAGAGACATACATGCAGCGCTAGAAGATGGAGTAGAGTGGCTACTTGCTTAACAAAGGGACAAAGACAGGGAAGCTTCAAGGTACATAAATAGATGAAGACACGACCAAGGTTTACAGGGTTTGGAAGAAGAGTGTACCCCAGATTGAGCGAGGGGTGGCTTCCTTGAATAGCAAATATGAAGAAGCAATGGGAAAGAAGTGGAAGATTAGGAAAAGACGAAGTCTTAAGAAGATCACAAGGGAACTGAAGGAAGTAGTCGAACTTCTTGAAAAATGTCCCGAGGAGATTCTAGCAGATAATCTGCCAGAGCGGGTCATAAAGGGGATTGGAGTTCCACCAATTGAGGAGTTTCCGACTCTTAAGAAAGCCTTGCAAGACATACAGGCTCTACTGCAAGGCAATGATGATGGAGTAAAATGTGTGGCTCTTGAGGGACAGGAAGGGTTGGGGAACACCATAATAATGCAGCACTTAAACGACCACTTTTGTGAGAAGGAGGAGTTCGAACTGGTGATTTTCATCAAAGTGCCGGCTGATGAGCGGACTGACATTCAGATCCTGCAGAAAATCGCAGATCGAGTGAAGGTGGATAGGGAAGGTGATAAATATGAAATCAGTGGAAGAATACAGAGAGTGCTCAAGGACAAAAGATATCTACTGATTTTAGATGGCATAAAGAACCCACCCGATGGCATTTGGGAGAAGCTGGATATTTCAAAAGACAAAAGAGATAGTAAGGTGGTAATAGCCACTCATTACCCCCTTGCTTCGACTTCCAAATACGTACACAAGCACGTCCAGCTCAAGCCGTTATCCCCTCATGAAGCATGGAACATGTTCAGACGCGTAGTTGGTGACAAAACCGCTCAACTCGTATGTAACTCGTATCATATACTCATACATTCTGCTCCGTTAATCTTGAAACATCTCATGTCTTCTTATTAATGCATCATTTTATATGCTTTGATTTCTCAAGGCCTCGCCACGGGAAGGGGAAACTTCATCATCAAAGTCCACCACCACTATTGGCAAACTGGTGAGTAAACTAAATATATAGACACACACACACACTCACGAGAGACGTGATGGAATTTAAAGCAGCCATTAACATAAAATGCGGTTGCTTTTCATTTTAGTCTCAAAACAGCATTTAATTTCTTGAGTATCATTCTTGTTTCCAGTTATTTTACATTTTAACTACTATCACGTTCGATTAAACAATACTACATGCATCCAGTCCTTGACTTAAAAATTAATTTACTTTTATTGGACATATTAAAGAAGTTAAATACACTATTTAAAATTAGTTGCATTTATTATTTTCTCTAAACTAATTTGAATATTTTTAAATAGGGTATTTAAATTTCTTAATCCTTTCAACAGAAGCCTCTTGGCTCTAATATTAACGGCACTAGGGAGTAGTCAATATGCATGTAAGCTCTTGAGATTCACAAGTGCAGTCCGTGTGGGTTTTATGTCTATTTCTTAAATTCTATATATCAATTTAAAAATTTAATCCCATTTTTAAGTTTTTTTTTTAAATTTCACTTCTTAGCTTTTACTCCTAATTTTTATCCAAAAAAAATTATTTGCAAAACTTTTATCATTCTCAGATGTTCTAATTTTTATCAAAAAAAATTATTTGCAAAACTTTTATCATTCTCAGATGTTTTAGATGTCCTTCTCGTCTCAAATTTGTAAATCTAACAATGAAATGTACAATTATAGCCGGTGGCTTTTTCAATATGCCCTCAGAATTCATTCTTCATTTTATGATGATTTACAAGTCCTCCTTTAAAATGAGTCAAATTATGAAATTCACAACTAATCCTGTATATTTTTCACGAGCCTTTTTCAACATTTTCAACTGATGCTTTTTCTTCTGCGGGAAGTTGGAAGAATTTTTACCATACAGATAACTTGCAAGATTCCAAGAATTGATCTAACGAAATATAATTTCAATTGTTTTCGTTAAAGTGATGACTGATGACACACATTATGAGGCCTCCATTAAGTTGCTGTTTCATCATTTCATGCTCATTTTGAACTTCGGTCGCTTATTGTCGAACCTAGATTCTAGATAACAGACGTTTAAAGGGTGACATTTCATGCGCGGTTAAAACGTTTTTGTTGTCGTTGTTTGTTGATGATATCTTCCTTAAAGAATCTTTCGCCCCCCTTGAAAAACAGGAAAAAAAACAGGATCAGCTGGTGCAATATATGTTAAGCTTGATGAGGATATGGAGCTTTTTACACCTCATCTTGAGCTACCCTATCAGAATTGGGCATGAAGAATTTCTAAAGCAATGGATCAACGATGTCTATCAGCTTTGTTATGCAGATGACGATGATGATGCAGATATTGATAGTTTGAGGAGAAGGGTTGAACATCTTCTCTCTGAAAGTCCACTGAGATATGTACAAGACCTTATACCAGAAGAGATATTAAATTGTGCTAGCGTCAGCACGGAGAAACGTTCCGAATACGTGCCCCCAAAATCTGTTCTCCTCCTGGCTGCTCATCTTGCCGTCCACCAACTCACTCAAACTTTAACTTCTTATACTATACCCTACAGTCAGTTGCCACTTGAGAAGATTCGAACTATTTGCTTTTCAACAAGAAATGATGCAGAAAAACGAA
Organism: Vachellia pachyceras; assembly: GCA_025593235.1. Classification (NCBI taxonomy): domain Eukaryota; kingdom Viridiplantae; phylum Streptophyta; class Magnoliopsida; order Fabales; family Fabaceae; genus Vachellia; species Vachellia pachyceras. Next base: position 9,493 of record JANTPZ010019473.1, on the reverse strand, counting down.
CTGTTGTGAGAAACATACAAGCAAATTCTCAAATTCGTGCTGCATTTGATCATCTCCAAATCACTGATCTTAACCAGATTCATGATCAGACCCAAAGAGAGCTAGAGCTCTTAAGTCTTGAATCAAGGCTGGAGCAGACTGCCAAGAATGATAGAAGAAGCAAGCATTTAGTACTTGTGGTGGATGGGGATAGTGGCAAAAAACTAGACCTCCAGAAGTTGGGTTTACCCATTATAAGAGATTCTGGACATGTCGTGGTGTTTATAACAACCCTATCATCAGCACAGGAAAATGATGAATTGAGCAAGAAAGCGGATCTAGCAATCAAGACACAGGATCATATGTTGCCTTGGGAGGTCTTCTGCAAGATTGTTAGTGGTAAGCTTCTACATTCAAATATTGTAATCCAAAAAATTGCAGTAAAAATTGTGAAGAAATGTGGGGGTCATCTTCTTGCGGTTATTCTCATGGCAAAGTCATTGAAACACGAGACAGATGTTCAATTCTGGGAACTTGCATTGGAAAAGTTGCGTTACCGTGATCGTGAAGCAATAGTGAATGCTGTCTTCCACATCATCTGGGCTATTGTAAGAAGTTGTGGTAAAGAAAAGATTCGTCTTCTAAGGTGTTTAAAGGTCTTTCAATTCCAAGATTTGATGATGAGTGATGATCAATTGTTTGCTCGCTGGTTTTCTCAACAATTAGTAGGCTCGGAAGAAGAAGCAAAAAGTATCTTGCAAAATTTCGTGGAATGTTCTGTCTTGCTGCAATTAGAAGGCCCCCTAGGTCGGTATATCCTGTTGCCCGAGGATATTAAAATTATCTTACACATAATGGGGGAGGAATTTCCTGAGAACTTGAGTGAAGAAGCATTGGAATCAACAGTTTCAGACCTCCAAGTTTTAAGCTTATCCTACGCTGACATGAAAAATTTATATGCTGTAAGTGCCCTACCTCAACTTAAAGAATTGAATCTGGAAGGTTGTATGCTGGAAACACTACCAGAAGCAATATTTAAACTTCAAAAGCTTGAAACTTTATCTTTCGAACATTGTTCACATTTGCGGGAACTGTCATCACAGATTGCTAAACTTGAGAATCTTAGAGAGTTGAGGTTGGGCAAGTGCAAGAAATTAAAGACACTGCCAAAAGCAACATTTAAACTCCAAAAGCTTGAAACTTTATTTTTAGAGCATTGTTCGCAGTTGCAAGAACTCTCACCGCAGATTGCTAAACTTGAGAATCTTAAAGAGTTGAGATTGACCAGGTGCAAGAAATTGAAGACGGTGCCAGAAGCAATATTTAAACTCCAAAATCTTGAAACTTTATCTTTAGAACAATGTTCGCAGTTGCAGGAACTCTCACCGCAGATTGCTGAACTTGAGAATCTTAAAGAGTTGACGTTGGCCAGGTGCAAGCAATTGAAAACAGTGCCAGAAGCAATGTTTAAACTCCAAAAGCTTGAAACTTTATCTTTGGAACATTGTTCGCAGTTGCAGGAAATCTCACCGCAGATTGCTGAACTTGAGAATCTTAAAGTGTTGACGTTGTCCAGGTGCAAGCAATTGAAGACAGTGCCAGAAGCAATATTTAAACTCCAAAAGCTTGAAACTTTATCTTTAGAACATTGTTCGCAGTTGCAGGAACTCTCACAACAGATAACTAAACTTGAGAATCTTAAAGAGTTGAGGTTGGCCGGGTGCAAGCAATTGAAGACGCTGCCACAGGAAATTTGGGAACTCCTGAATCTTCAGACTCTTAGTCTTGCAGGCACTTCAATATTTCCAACAAGCGGGAACCAAGAGTTGACCAATTCAGATAATTCCTTGCCTCTCTCTTCTTGTGGACATCATGAGCATAGTGGTAATGGTAAGAAAGACGTTGCCTCTTCCAGCTCAGCAATTATTCAAAATGGGTTTACATTAAAACTCAAAGTAAATAAAGAATTTATGAAGTTCGAGCAACTGTGTCAAAAAATTATGGGACTTCAAATTCAAAATCTTGAGATATGTGATCTTTCGGGCACTAACATTACAGATCCTCCAAAGATCTTAAATTTCCCCAAACTAAAAAGTTTATTGTTGGGGAACAACCTTAATTTGATCGAAATTCCATCCTCGTTTTTTGATCATGTGCCTCTACTCAACGTCCTCAACTTATCACGCACTAGTATACATGAACTCCCAAGCTCAATTTTCAATCTACTGGAGCTTAAAGAATTTTATCTTAGAGATTGTGAGCTTTTAAGGGAGCTTCCACGAAAGATTAGCCGACTTAGATATCTCACGACACTTGATCTTGATGGCACTCTGATCACACATTTGCCAAAGGAGATTCAATGGTTGAGCAATTTGGAAAGCTTATCTCTCTCTTTCTATAATGAGAGCAATCATGGTTCCAGTTTTGAAGTGATTCCTCTTGGTGTTCTATCTCAACTCACTAATTTGAAAGTTTTAAGGATTAGTTTTAACCCAGATAATGAATGGTGGCTCCAGAACTTTGAACACATTCTTGCCGAAATCAATGGATTAAAGATGTTGCAAGCATTGGATATATACATCCCAAGAGTTAATTTCTTGATTCCAAGGGGTCTGTCTAATTTTAGATTCATCATCGGTCATCACAAGCCAAGAATGATCTCACGTGTACCACCTGCTATTGAGGTTATGTTTAAAGAAATGGGTCGTAGCTTGAAATTTGTAAATGGTGAAGTTTTTTGTAATGAAGTGAAGTCCATTCTCTCTGAAGCCTGGGCATTTTTCTTGGACCGCCACATGAAGATCAATAATCTCTCCGAATTTGGGTTGAAGAATCTGAAGCAATTGCGATTATGCATTTTGGCAGAATGTAATGAAATGCAGAGCGTCATAGATGTGGATGAACATAAAGCAGACTCCGACCTGAATGAATCTTTTCGCATGCAGTTCTTGACCATATTCTACATGAAAAATATGAGAAGCATCATTAACAGGCCGATTTTTTATGAACTCAAGTTACTAGCATTGCACACTTGCCCTGAGCTAACCACCATATTCACCATGGATTTTCTACACGGTCTTGTCAACTTAGAAGAGCTCCTAGTTGAAGACTGTCCCAAAATGAGTAGCATTATAAGTTGTCCATCCTCCTCTGAACGAACAAGTGACTTTTTCCTCCCTAGATTGAGAAAGCTATCACTTCTCTTTGTACCTGAATTGGCTAGCATTTCAAATGGAGTGTGCATTGGGAGAAATTTAGAGCAAATGGGACTTTATAATTGTCCAAAGCTCCTAAGTCTTTCGCCTGCTGAATTGTCCAGCGACAAGCTAAAGGTGATCAGAGTAGAAACTAAATGGTGGGAAGAACTTAAATGGAGTGAAGCAGAGTGGGGACAAGAAGATCCACTTCATAAATTTAATCGGATCTTTTCTCCAATTGATGAGTACCATGGCATCTTCACTCAATTGACTACATATGAGCTGATGACATCTTTTGATAGAGAAAATGATTCAGGTGACATGCTGTTCCTTCTCTTTGGCACTGAAATTTATTTCTCTTGATTACAAGATTCCCCCTCATCTCATGCTCATGTATAGCAGGAATATGTTTTTATCTGCTCTAGCCATGAAGATATGTTCAGTTTTACATTCCTCACAACATTTTAAAAATAAAGCATTAAGTTTTGATTACCTTTCGAATAAATTTTAAGAACTCACGTTGTTAATCTGTTTTAATCTTAAAAGTTGACATGACATATTGATTTCTCATTTTCATTTGTAACAATATCATTCTTTCAAATTTATTAGTAACCTTCTGAAACTTATGACTTTCAAGACCAATTTTCCTCTTAAAAAACAGATCATAGCTCACAACAAATTAACTTTGTTGCAAGTATCGTAACAAGAAAGTGGATAATGCTACCCACAAACCGAGCTGCGTTTTGAAAAAGGAGAATTTTGCGGAATTGCCTGATCTTTGAGTTACATATATAACAAATGTTCATACCTGTATTGATGCTGTCAAAGTTCAATATATATGCTAAGAAATTAGAGGTTTTTTGCTTTAAGCAAGAAAGCTCTTGTGTGGACACATTTAACAAATTCTTGTATTATTTTGTTTTCTCAGAATGATATGATTGAGAATAGAAGGCCTGATTCTTGCCTGCCTATGGGGATTCAACAGAAGACGTTACTTCACTTTGGTCAAGTTCAATAAAACTGTTGTATTATTATATTATAGCTGTGTTGTTTGCTGTGTGCTTTGAACTGTTTCCTTTGGTCTTTGTGTTTGGGAGTTGATTTATTGTTCCTGTTTCAGAAGCTTGAATTCCTATGAATTGTCCTTTGTGTTGTTCTTTGTTAACAGACAAAAATGCTTGTTTGTACTTATATGAGTTTATACTACATTGAGCCTCTCTTCAATGTTTTTTTCTTTTTTGTGGCCATTTAATGTAACATTCTTAATTCCTTTGTATACAAGATTTCCTCAACAACATAAGGTAATAAATGCAGCAAATAAGTAGATGACCATATTGCCTTTTTTATCATAGATTTTGTATGCATGTGGAATCCACTTCAATCAGGTATTGGCCTAAGAATCAGAGACTCGTTGTGAACCTTGAGCCAGCAAATGAAATGTATGACTACAGTGTTGAGCATGAAACTGGTTCTTTTTTCCAATTTATAGATGCCTCTATTTCTGAACTTTCTTAGTTCATGCATGTTAATAGTATCATTTACTGCTCTGGTTCCAAATATAAGTTATGATTTGCAGAATTACTTGATCTTGGAGTTACATATATAATAAATGTTCATACCAGTATTGAAGTTGTCAAAGTTCTGTATATATACTAAGAAGATTTTTTGCTTTAAGTGAGAAAGTTAATGTGATGACACGTCTAACAAATTCTTGTATTATTTTAAGTTCCTCTTAATTATTTGATTGGGAATAAACGGCCTGGTTCTTTCCGGCGTCTGGGGATTCAAGAGATGTTACTTCACGGTCTCAGATTTGCCATAAAACTATGTTGATGTTTGGTGTGTTTTGAATTGTTTCCTTTGGTCTTTGTGTGTTTGAGACTTGATCTATGTTTCCTATTTTAAAAATTGGAATGTACCTTTCAATGTGTGATGGGATTGTCTTTATATATTTTTTTGGCCACTTAAAGCAACATTCTTAATTCCTTCACACACACACACAACTTGAGGATTAAGCTGTTATGAACATAAATACTTCTGCACATCATTACCAGGACGTATCTAAAACCATTTGGAGAGTTCCATTATCCATTTTTAACATGTCAAAAGAGATTTTGATCTCACATTAATTGAAGTCAAAGACATACACAAAGAAATATATGTATATGTATAACCATGTGAACTACAGTGAACTAGACCAATGCATGAAGATAGTTTTGCCACTGTGTAACCAATGTGGGTTGGATCTAGTGGAAGGGGCTAGTCATTCGCAACGTGATGAACTAAAGTTCAAATCTCCACCGAGAGAGGTTAGGCGGTATAGGATTAGTGGGAGAGGGAAATTGGTCTGAGGAAGAAAACATAACTGACATGTGTCAAAAAGGGCTATAATACCAAGAGAAAGTTGCAAATGAATAAGGCTCAAAGGGATGAAATGGATCCGTGAGCTAAAGGTATTGGGAGAATTACCCTCAGGTCTCAAATAAGAGAAAAAAATTACAAAATGGTCCCAAATATTAGCATTAAATATAAAATGGTCTTAAAGATTTACAAAATTACCATAAGGTCTTAAGAATAGCTGCTGAGGTTGTAAATGAAGGCTGCTGAGGTTTGTAAATGAAGGATGTTGAGGTAGTTAATGACAAACAACCTCAACAGCCTTCATTTACAACCTCAGCATCTATTCCTGGGACCTTATGGTAATTTTGTGAATCTTTAGGACCATTTTATATTTAATGCTAATATTTGGGACCATTTTGTAATTTTTTTCTCTTATTTGAGACCTGAGGGTAATTCTCCTTAAGGTATTTTATTAATGGTGAAGATTGTACGGTTACAATACAAGAGAGACGTGTACATGATAGGAATAATCTAGACTTTATACATAATGAATAACAAAATAGCTACATCATTTTAGTATAGTATTAACTGACATGAACAAGTACAGACAACATCAGGTTCATCCAAAATTCCATATGCTTTTTGCTTAACTGGGTTCAGATTTCTCCGGAGCTGCAACCGAAGTGGAGGTATCAAAATTTCGAGTGAATTAAGACCTCTGAAACAGCCAATTGTGATACAATACTAATTAAAACCTGTGAAGGTACCAATTGTAATACAATGATTTGGAATTGATCACATCAAAGTTACTTTATCCAATACTAATTTTTGTTAATGCTTCTTTTTTTTAAGAAAAATTATTTCTCTAAATATTTCACATCACATAATATAGTCTTTGTTTATTAATTTTTTTCTTAGTTAGGAAAAATCTAATTGGAATTAAATTTCTATAAAGAAATATAAAGGTATTGATTTTATAATAAAATTTTTAAACATGTATCTAACAAATTTTAGAACTTTATTAAAATAAAAAATATTTACTTTATATGATATGTTTTGAATAAGTTCGTTATTAATTTTTTATAGCAACTCAATATATAAAGGATGTAATTTGTTTAAAAAATGCAAGCAATGCTATGGGGCATTTGTTTACTTTATTACTTAGTAAAAACAATTCCTAATATTTTTAACAACGGATTCATAATTAAAAAATATGTTATATATGATATGTTTGAATATTTTGAATATTCTTGTAACCTTCACACGTATTATCTATTTTACTTCCCCTATTATATATAGTTTTCATGCATGGTAAATTTTATGTTGTACCATGATTTTATTTAAAATAGAAATATTAAATCTAATGATATATATCCTGAAAATAAAATACCAAGTACAATCATAAAAAATATATTATATTATTAAATATGATAAAATAATGATTACATTTTAAAAAAATATCACACTGTAATCCTTCAATTTTACTAAATAGTTATTCACCGCACTGACGGTCTAGTTTTTTATAATATCGGATCCGCAAGGAAGAAGGTCGATTTCTTTTCGTTTCTGAACTTTTTTCTTTCGGTACTAAAATTAACATTTTTAATATCCTTATTTTACCCCTCCCCCTATTTAATCACGCGCTCACACCCTTATACCAGCACCTGCAGCAGCATCCATCCAGCGAAGGGGGAAGCTGCGACGACCAGTTATCGTCGACGTCACCGCCGGTTAGTAATAGATCTTTAGATTTCTCGCTTCAATCCTTGGTTTTCCTTCTTCTCAACCATAGGCTTCGTGATTTCGGTGACCTCTAGAGTTGTTCTTGTTGAAATCTCTACTTGAGCTGATGCTGATTGTTTATTTTTCTCTGCTTCATTTTCGTGCACAAAGGTTGGGATGGCTGTTGAAACCTTTAGATTTTTCCAGTTTTGTTCTCCATTTTTTTTTTGCTTGAAGCCGTAAGTGTATTGTTTATAGGAGGTTAGTGGTTGTTAAGGTTGGGATTTTTATTATTTTGATCGATTATTGTCCACTTTGCAAAGATGGGATCAGGTTTGACTGTAAGTCAGCATGCTGTGGTTCAGGGCTCTTCGACTGTTCCGTGGGAAGGTCATTCTATGAAAGCAAACAATCTCCAAGCCTGTTAACACTTATATTTGATAATATTTTGTGTCTTACCGTGTTTTACTTCTTCTTCTTCTTTTTTTTTTTGTTGATGGTTGTTTTGTCTCGAACACACCAGAGCTTAAACCCAGTATTGTAAGCGGGCTCCTTTGGCTTCGTTCTTGAAGTGTTTTAGTTCTCTCATTTTTATCTCTTAAGTCTTAACTGTGGTTATACTAGTGCTTTTATCAAATTAAGAGAGCAATCAATGTCTGATTTACCACCCCTTTTATGCTTGTAAATCTTGGTGTGAGGTTTGTTTTGTTTTGTGATCTATGTTGTGTTACAAAGGTCAGCTTGTAATCTGGTTTGGCCTGTGAGATTTTTTTTCACTCAATTCCAGCGACTTCTCTATTACTTCTTTTCATCTCTAGTTTCCTCCATCTGTTCCTCTCCTTGCTTTTCCGATTATGGTGACACTTTGTGATCTGTGAAGGTTTGGCTAACATGCTGTTTTGCTTTTACTTTAGTAATTGATAATGAAACATTGAAAGTTTCTTCATGCCAATTTCATGGTTTATGAAATGTGATTTTATAATTCATGATGGTTCAGATTTTTGGTTTCTCAGTGCCATATTATTTTGAAGTTTCCATTCTCTTGGTATCAAATTATTTTTTTTTCAACCTAGCTATCTCTGAATATACCAATTTGCTATGTATCATTAATTGTGGTGAAATGACAACTATAATTCAAGTGCGAACTACTAAGAAATTGGTTTGTGATTTTCATCACGAGTCTGTTTTCATTTTTCATATTGCAGTCTCTTCTTTAATATGCTATGCATTTAACTTGTTTTCATAATTTCTTTTTTCTCATTATTTACTACTGGGATTTATTTTTATTTTTTCAAAACAAAAGTGCATTAGATGGCCTTAGGCCTACTGGCCCAACATAGCTCTTCCTGCTTGGAGAAAAAATTATCGTTGGCTTTACAGAAGAAATTTCCTTTCAACAATCAATGACATTTCTTTTGAATTTTGGGTGTTACGTTCACAAACTAAAGAAGGATCCTTTGACAATTGACTGTGGTTTAAGTCAAAATCAATTTTATGTCATTGAATAACCTTCCAAATGACGGGCCTCAATGGTCCCATCATTGGAATAGGCATTCATGTCATGAATATCTTACTCAAAATTTTACACTGGTTCTAATTTATTGTGATTATTTTTTATGCTTATATTACTCCGAACAAGTATTGTTTCTTTCATTTAGCTTCATATTATGTTCATGATCTCGTTTTATTTTGGTAACCTATGATAGAGTGAATTCGGTACTGCTGCTTGATTCACTTGACTGTGAAGATTTGGTTCATGGATGGCCAGATATGAGAAGGTATATTCTAGGTTGCATGTTTGTGTGATTGATCTGGAAAAATTATTGAAGAACTATAAAGTAATTGTTGTGATAGTCTCCTTATTCTTTAAAAGGCATTTTTCAGATCATGCTTTGTGAATATCCTGACCATGTTAGTAGAATCTATTATAGTTGAAATTTCATTTTAATATTAACTTTTTATTTAATCAGTTTAGTTCTTGACATCGCAATCATATCTTTCCCTTTTGACATACATATGGTGCATAAGCTACATTTTAATGGAACAGGGAAAATGATAATGTAGTTGAGAATTTTGACATAAACTTATATGGATTCTTCTTCCTTGGACCAGTTTTTTGCAATGGGAAGGAAAAAGACAGAAGAAGCTGGCCCCACAACAAAGGCTAAGAAGGAAAAGTTCTCTGTCTCTGCCATGCTTGCCAGTATGGATGAAAAACCTGATAAACCCAAAAAAGTATCTTCTTCATCCAGTAA
>JANTPZ010019472.1:0-13829 GCA_025593235.1 Vachellia pachyceras | reverse complement strand
CAGAAGCATTGGCTCTCCTCTTCTTCAACGAAAAATGCAGTGATATTTAATCGAAGAGAGAATGAAATTTTTCTGAAAATGATTCCTATTTTCCTGTAATTTTTTGTTGAAGCTCTCCACCATTTTCGTAAATTATTAAGGTTGCTTATCGTATTTGTTTTGCTCGTATGCACCGTGTGTGTTTCTTTTGGGTAAACAATTGAATTGAATGGACTCTAATCATCAAAGGAACATATCCTAGTAATTCCAAATAAGTTTACATGAAAATTTCAGAAAACGCAGGAGGTTTCTCTTTCTCTAATTGAGTTTTGTGAGCTTCTTGAGGAAATTAGTTTCAAATTTCTATGCATCTTTAAGCCCATTGCCTTACCTAATCAAAACATCACACGCACATTTACCTGGACATAATGAATTTCCGCGAGACCACCTTTTTATTATTGCAAAATAACTTCGGGCGAGCTTCGCTGACAATTTTGTGACTGCGTGTATTTATTAAAGTTTTAAGTTTTTTAATTTGTTTTTATATTATAATTATTAGTTTTGGTTTCTTGACCTCCCAGAGAAGAAAATTACATGATTACATATTTTCTTCTGCTGGGAGGTCAAGAAATTAAAGAATTTTCGCTGTAAAGTAGAGAAAAGCTATTTGAAGAAGCGACGAGCTCTGTTGAAGGTCGCGCGCGTGGCTTGAGAAATAATGAAAAAATTTCATTTTTTAACTTTAAAATAACTTCAAAACAAAATATGGTTTGGATGAATTTTGGGGGGGGGGGGAATCAGCTTTAGCCAAAGCTAATATCTATGACTTTTTAACATTTTTTAATCATTACATGCATTTTTTCATTCAAAAATTATTTTATTGTGCCAAATGATCTTTTTGCACAAGACAAAGGTATTTTAAACTTCTAGCCATTATGAGATGATACAGTTTCTCTTCTTAACAACGGGAAAATGCGGTAATTAATTAATATGACAAAAGGACATCTCTAAAGTCGAATACCTCAATACAAGGCTTAATATAAGCCAAAAAGTGTTATATAATACCTCTAATTATTGATACAAAAGTAAGTTAACTTTTTTAAAAAGCTAATCAAGTATTTAAGAGTATTTATTCATGTGTATTATTATATTATATAATTGTATTAATTTATGAGTCAAGCAAATAAGTTTGTAGGAAAATATTAAATTTAAATACTTAAAAATAATAATTTTAACTTTCTTATTCTCCTAAAAAAGTCAATCAAATCTTACATTAATAACCGAAATTATCATTTAAATTTCATTGCTTTTTTCCACGTAGATAACCACTACCATTAGGTCCAGTAATTGGTACATTTTTAAAAAAAATGTAATTTACACAAATTTAAATTTAACATCACGTGTTAAATACCTATAACCCCTTTTCATTGCGGTAATTAAATATTATTGCCTTTGAGAGAATGAAAGAATTACTAAAAAGGTAGAAGCTCAAGATGGTAGGTGTACATCTCCCTTATGTTACAGAAAGAATGGTACTAAAATCCTTTAAAATACATAAAGGACAAATCATGGTGTTCAATATCTTTAATCATAAATCAGACCCAATAGATCAATTAGGGATATTGAAATTGGATGAAAACATAAGAATGTCCATAAGCTAGAAAGAAAAAGAAAATCATTTGTTCTAGACTGGTTATCCCTTATACTCGAGTTATAAATCGATAAAATGAAGTTGCAATTTGGTTTTGTAGGGGATCACATTCTTTTCAAGGTTGGTTATTTTCATATGTGAAAATCTTCTATTCTTGACTACTTATTCCCTATACTTGAGTTGCAATTCACTAAAATCAAGTTGTAATTTTTGGTTGATTTCATAGAAGATAACTTTTATTAACGGAATTACAAATCAAGTATAGAAAATAACCAATCAAGAATATAAGAGATTTTTCTTTCCCTTTCAGTTCAGGGGCATTCTTGTCCTTTCATCAAATTTTACTACCCTTAATTAGTCTACTGGATCTGATATGAAATTAAGAATATTGGGAACCCTAATTTATCTTTTTTATATTTTAAAGGATTTTTACTTCCTTTTTCCCTATATTATATATGGACAAAAGGCCAAAGGAAATAAAAGGTCATATAGATATTATATATGTATATATCCATAAGACCTATTATATATCATTCCATTTTATTGACAATACAAACGGTAATGATTCAACAAGCACACAGCTGCAAACAACAAATTCTAATGGGATGATGGATTATTAGAAGCTTCTCTTAAAAAAAGAAGCTTCAATAAGCCCCCTTATTTAGAGAAAGTCGACATATAATTAAAAACATATTAGTTTAAAAACAAAACAAATTTTTCACTAAACTTTGTCCTTCCATTAGTTGCTAGCATATATATATATATATATATGTCCCGCCTACATGAACCTGCATATAAATCATAATGAAGAATTAATACACAGAGATATAGTATGTATAATTATAACTAACAAGAACCCAACTGCAAAAATAAAAACGAAACGAAAGACTTTGAATTACCAGTAGTAATCATTTCAATTGTTGCCTTGCTTTTTGGGTTTAGTTCGACCACCACCAATAGATTTTCCAACGGTATTACTTCCCTTTGGATTTGAACCATTTGAAGGATTACTCTGAGAAGAACTCTGCTGCCTACCAGACCCAATGCTATTTCCAACAATATTCTTTTTCTCAGCATCCATCCTGATAAAAAAAACCACCAACAACTCTAATATATTTTGATTTTTGCTTTCTTCAATATTGCCTCTCAATCTTCTCGTGTTTTTGCCTCCAGTTTGAGACGCGTATTTATACATAGAGAACCATAGGCTCCTGCTGATGTGGTGGAAAGTAGATTGATAATTTCATGGAAGAATAGATGAAAATTTTCTGAAAATGTCTCCCATTTTCTTTCAAATATTGGGCTGACGTTTTCTACGATTTTTTAATGGTATGTTAATATTGCTTGTCGTATTTGGTTTGGGTACACTTTGTTGACTATATTCATTAAAGGAAACATAAAGGAGTAATTTTCCAGAAAATGCTTTCGGGTTTTCTTTTTTACCTGACCGTATTCATTTAATTTACTACCGATTCATAATCTGAACGGGAGATCTTAATCAATTCGATTGAAATACCATCGAGTTTCATTGACATCTTTGTGACTTCATACATATTGAAGGTTCTGCAGAACTTACATTATGGAGGCTGCTAATATGTTGAAGTTTTCTATAATTTATGTTTTTTAATTATAATTACTAGTTTTGGGTTCGACCCAAAAATATAGGATTATATATATTGGTCTTATTTTCTGAAAAGTCACCAACTTGAAGAATTTTCTTTGTAAATGAGAGGAAATTTTAAGCTATTTCAAGAAGCCATTTGCGGTCAATTCACACGGATCCGTCTCAGTTCAAGGTCACGTGGCTTGTGAAATTGTGAGAACTAGCTACATTACAATTGGAGCACTCTTCAGTCTAGGAGGGTGAGAGGAGGAGAGAGAACGTGTTTTTCAGTGACTAATAATAAACTGTCACATGTTTTCATTAGTCAAATAAAACCATTTTAATAGTTAAACTATCGGTCAGGAAGGCATTGCACTATTTTTACCATTTTTGGGTTAACATTATCCCTAAAAAAACTTTTGAACTCCTAGTGCAACTTCGTGGATACTTTCAGGGTAAATTTACCTTTTAACCCATTATTAAATGTGAAAACTTTATGGACCAAGTCATAAACGAGTCAAAAGTTCAAGAATTGAGTTGTACTGAGTTATAGTTGACATTAATTAGATGTAATGGAAAATCCAGGAACACATGATCATAAGTGATTAGAGAATTAGAGATAATGACTATAAGAAACTTGACATTAAATACATATTCTAATGCTAAATTCTTTTAAAATATTAAGTTAATTACTTGTTAAATTTAGATTCATGCTTTTGAAAGAGCACAGATAATGTTATTGGGTACCCGACGTTTTTGTTTTGAATGAAATATAAATTATGAGAGAAATTGTGCTATTCGTATGGGTTTTTTTTCCAAAATAAATAAGGATTTATATTGATTATTTGCTAAACAGCAAGGAAGTTCATTTAAAATTCACGCCTGCATAGATATAGACATTTTCTGAAAACTATAGTTGCATTTACATTATTATCATATTTATAAAAATTTACCAAAAAAACTTTCACATGAGAACGCAACTAGCCAACACTCCATGAAATTGATTTGTTGAAATTATAATGTTGGAAACTTCACGCTCCTTCTGGTGCTAAATGTAACAATTAAATAACTAATTTATATGAATTGAGAACATTAAGTACTTATAAAAATATGTAATGAGTAAATTAGGAAAAAGAAGTAACAATAAATCGACTTAGGGATGAAAATAAAATCAAAGTAAAAATTAACAATAAAAGTACATTGATCAAAATTAAAACCCGTCTTATTCATGTACTTTTAACCAGTTATGGTATATTCAGATCAAGCATTTATGGATCAAAATCTAATTTCATTTTATTGTTCACAATTCAAATGGTAAGGATTTAACAAGTGCCTAAATGCAAACACAGACCGGTTACATGATGAGCCCTCTTAAGGAAAATTAACATGTCGACGAATTAAATAGTGGGTTTGTTTAGCGGAGTGTTTTCAAAAGTCAACAGTGTTTTTCCGTAAAATGAGATAATTTTCTTCACATATTTACCTCGACTTGCGTAAAAATACTTCTCTACCGCGTTCCCAAACGGACACAGTCATGAACAAGTTGTACTTGTAGCGTCATTACTACTGCTCCCACCTCTAAACAACCTGCATGGGTGGTTGTGGAGGACGTGGTCGACCAACAGTAGCCTTTCCAACTTCATTATCCTTATTATTTCTACTTTGAAGATTACTCTGAGGAATATTATTTCCACCATTCTTGTTCTTATCTGAATTCATCCCGCTAAAAAACCACCAAAACAAGACAAACTAAATATACTTTGGGATCTGTTATGTAATATTGCCTACCTCTCAATCTTCTTGCGCTTTTGTAATTTTAACAAATTTATATAGTAATTTTACAATAAATACTAGAAAATTATGCTTAACTTTTACAATATAAATTTGATTCTATTAAAAAATTAAAACTTTAGCATTCTTTTTCATCATTCATTACAAAGTTACGATTTAAATTTGTTAAATTAACATTTTTATACTAATAGTTTTAATATTGAGAGACATAAAGCACATTTTATAAATTTAAATGTCAAAATTAAAATTTAATATAAATTTAAGGATCAAACATATACTTTAATATTTTTTTTAGATTGCCACTAATTAAAAGCTCATTAATTCTCATTTCTATAGCTTTTTAAATACAATTCATGATATATCAAGTATAGATAAATTTTGAAAAATTTATTTTCAGACAAAATTAATGACCTAATGCCTTTTTGATGAAGTTATTACAAGAATCTTGACAATAAGGATCCAAGTAATAGGTGAAGTTGTTACAAGAATGCAAGTTTGTAACAATTTTGTCAAACATCCAGAATTATTTGAAAAAAGTGTTTTTTTTACGTTTTCTTTGACTTAATAAGCATCAATCCCTTAGAAATATTTGTTTAAAATTCAAAATATCCATTGAGAGATTAACACATGTATAAACTATAAAGCCTTGATAGCAAAAAAAAAAAAAGCCTTATCTTATTTATTGTGTTGCCCAGTTCTTATCTTTGGTGTGTGTTCGTGTGCCAGCTGGCTGTCCTCGATTATTTGACGACAGGGGACCCAAGTCTTATCGTCCCGAAAACACAAAAATATATAGTATGTTAAAGTGTTAGCAATAAATTTTGGCTAAATTATAAATAACCCCTCTTAACTTTGACTCTCTTGCATACATATGAACTTTAATAGTTCCACAATTTAATACCCTACCATTAAAATGGTTGTTAAGGCCAACACACATAAGATTTATTGAAAACCATTTGGGAGATGACTTGTGGCTTCCATTATTTCTTTAATTACATTAAAAGGCATTTTTACGATTCTACAGCTAACAATGCCCAATCGCCATTCTTATCATTCAATAATTGTTTAACAATTTCTAAGTCTTCGGATAGTTTTTTTAATTATTGGAACAATTTTTTATTGTTTAATATGATTTATTTTAGAGATTATTGTAATTGAGTTATTGTTTAACAATTGATATTGGGCTGATTTAACTTTAATTTCAATTATAATATTCTGGTATGACAGTTATATTGACTTTAGAGTTAACATTTTATGATTTTCTAAGGTGACTTAGAATCTTGGATCAAATTATATTTTGCTGGATGTAATTCTACTAGTTTTGATTCAAGAGTTACAATTAAACAATAGTTTTATTATCTTTAATTCCTCTTTACTATTTTGGTGACAGTTAGTAAATTGGAAGTTTGGAAAATATTTGGTGACAATTCGAGGTGGCTCGGTTATTGGATTAAAACTTAATTATAATTCTTAATTGATTATTTTAACTCCCATATCTATTGAAGTGATGATTGCCCGCGTTGTTAAGTGGATGATTGATTATTATCATCGTTTATTCGTATGTTTCGTTTCCATTTCTTTTACTGAAATTCATTTCCGTTATTTTTATAAAAAATATAAAAAAGAAGTATTTTAATTTCAGTTTAATTCATAGCATTTATTTAGAAATTTCTCAAATTAATTTTCAATTTAAGTTACTCGCATTCAACTATTAGGAATTAGTTTCACTATTTTTCGGCTCTTCAAAGTGAACACGACCCATATTGGTACTATATTACATTAATTCGATAAAATTATTTTTGACGCGGACTTAAGGCGACTAACGGTCTGTCCGTCAATGAAGTTTAGTAGTTCCACAATTTAACACCCTACCATTAAAATGGTTGTTCAGGCCAACGCACATAAGATTTATTGAAAACCATTTGGGAGATGACTTGTAACTTCTTCCATTATTTCTTTAATTACATTAAAAGGCATTTTTGTGATTCTACAGCTAACAATGCCTAATCGCCATTCTTGCCTTCTTGTCCTTTCAGTCTCTCTCCCCACTCAATCTTCCCTGCTTCCGAATGAAGACGATAATTTGCAAACAGCTTTCCACCAATCGTGATTTTAATTTATCAGTTGAGACATGGTTACATGCATAAAGTACGGTACACATGCATTGCAACATGCAAGAAGCCTTATCTTTTTTCTTGTGTTTACCACTGTTCTCATGTTTGGATGTGTATGTCCATGACCAACTCTGGGAGGGAATTCTCCTTGAGGGTATTTTCATACTTTCAAATTGCTTCAAACACAAATAAACTACGTTCCATCTTATCCTACGTGAAAGTTTTCTCGGAGGAAGGGTGACGTGGACACCTACGTGACGGACGTCTGTTTGCCTCTCCATCTAATCAAGACAACATTGTTACGTTTTTATATTTACAGAATGAAAGTGCTCTACGATGTACCTTAACCTTTTATGTTTTTCTAGCTATCATCACATGCTATTACAACTCTTTATATTTTGTGCACACATATATATTATATTAGTTTTTTCATCAATTATTGAGATGCACGGTAATTTCAGAGAAAGAGGATGCAATAGAGACAAAATGGGTAGGGGACCGTTTCTCATGGATTGGTCAATACCATATCTTCGTTGAAAATTATGTCTCCGGTGAATGCGATATTCCCTCAAAAGAAAATTGATTATCCCCAAGAATTTTGCTTTGTGAACAAATTTTCATCCTGAAAATTGTGTAATTCTTCAATCCTACAAGGGTTTATACTACAAGGTGGGGAGACTTTTATACTACAAGGTTTTGAGACTTCAATCCTCGGAGGAGAATTCTAGATCCTTACCAAATTGATTCTACATTCCAATCAACCCAAAGGAATTCCCAAGTCCCTCAATCCTATCAAGCAACTGCCCTTGATTGAATTACTTAAAGAGACAGGTCATGAAGTTATCCTTCCTAGCTACAGCCAGAATTACACAAAGCTATCAATGTTCTTCACAGAAATATCACTCAAATTTCTCTTGGGGACCCAGTTGATGCAACTTGAGTGGATCAACAATTACGAAAACCAGTTCCACTCAGCGTGTCACATTCACAATTTGGATCACACATTTACCCAAATGAAAGACAACATACACACATCAGGACTTCATACAGCTTCAATACTTTCTAAGTTTGTTAAGAAATCAGGTTATTATGAAATACAGATAGCTGAATAAGATAGGTATGAAACAGGTTTTACAGTAACTTTTGGGCATTATGGATGGAATGTGTGTGTGTGTGAGTGTAAGATCCGTTCTAAGATTGTCTCTCAATCTTCTCGTGTTTTTGCCTCCAGTTTGGGACGTATTTATACATATAGAACCATAGGCTTCTGCTGATGTGGTGGAAAGTACATTGACATTTTCATGGAAGAATAGATGAAAATTTTCTGAGAACGTCTCCCATTTTCTTTCAAATATTGTGTTGACGTTTTCTACAATTTTTTTTTTATATTATGTTAATATTGCTTGTCGTATTTGGTTTGGGTACAATTTGTTGACTATACTCATTAAAAGGATACATAACGGAGTAATTTTCCAGAAAGTGCATTCGGATTTTCTCTTCTACTTGACCATATTCATTAAATTTATTAGGGATTCATAATCTGAACGGCAGAACTTAATCAATTCGATTGAAAAACCATCGAGTTTCACTGATGACATTGTTGTGACTTCGTACACATTGAAGGTTCTGCAGAACTTACATTATGGAGGCTGCTAATAATATGTTGAAGTTTTCTATAATTTATGGTTTTTTTATTAGAATTACTAGTTTTGGGTTTCACCCAAAAATATAGGATTGATTGGTCTTATTTCCTGAAAAGTCACCAAATTGAAGAATTTTCTTTGTAAACGAGAGGAAGTTTTAAGCTATTTCAAGAAGCCATTTGTGGCAAATTCTTATATCAGTTCAAGGTCACCACATATCAAAAGTAAATTACGAAATTAAAAATTAATGAAAAGTACATATACCTGAAAAATGATTTTCTCTTCATATGATGCAATAATAGTTTTGAGAGAGAACAACAAATGTTGGAGATACCATACACACACATATATATTTCATTCTTTATATTTTTATCAAAATATTTTCATTGTTTGTTCATATTGATGCGTTTTTATTTTCAATATTTATAGCCATTATAAAATAATATTTTTTTCAATCCTAAAAAAGATATAAATTTTGTAGAGTTAGGTATTTATGATTTTTATTTATATATAAATTTTTTAAAAACTTATATGTAGACACACACAGATAAATGTATGCCATATATAATATAGATGAAATACTCTTACAAACTAATTTATAAGATTATATGTGAGAATTTGTTTCATGCCATTGCCTTATTTTTCTACTCAATTATTTTACCTTTCTTGTCTTGTTTAACATAATAAAAAATTAAGATCTTGATTAACTTGTAAATAGGGGTAGAAATAAGTTAAGCATACGCCTAAGAAGACTTGTTTTGTGAAATAGGCCCGGCCAAGCTCAGTGAAAGGCCTTTTAAGCCTTATTAAGCTATCTGTATCTTTTTTTAATATCATTAAAAATATGATAGAAATAGATGATGAAATATTGATGAAACCCATGACTTATTAGATTGAGAATCCTTACCGCTCATCAATACGTTTGTTTATTATCTGTTATGCATTTTTTAATATAAGTGACTTTATCTACCAATTTTAATAATTACCAAGGAATAAAAAATTGGATCATTCAATTTAAATTGGAAATCGGTTCATGATCCGGTTTAATTAAAAGGTTAAAGTGAAGGTGGATTGACCCGGATTAATCAGCCGCTTTGAACGGGTTGATTAGTTATATTTTTATCATCATCATTCCCCTTAAACCACGTCGTTTTAATATTTTTTTTTTGAAAATAGTAAAATCATATGAAGCTAAAAGAAACCTCCCCTTGGCGCGAGGCTTCAGAGGCACCTGGAAACTTGCCAAGCTGCGGAGAGACAGGGACCAACTTCTGTAAGGCTACGTTTGATTTGATGTAGGGGATGGATAGGAGGCAATAACAAGGGATGGAAGGGTATAATGTTACCTTGTTTAGTTTATTTAGAGGGAAAAGAAGGAGAATGATTTTTAATGATCTTTTGTTTGGTTCAGAAAGGGAAGAGAGAGAAGTTAATAACCAATTTACTATTTTACCTTTATATGTTGATTTATATTTATTTACTTATAAAATTTATTTAAATTAGTTTTCACTCATGAAAATTAATCATTCTTTCTATTTAATTAACTAAAACAATTATTAACTTGTTTCCTTCATATAATTTATTTAAATAATTAAAAAATATGATTTAGATATAGTTTAATTTCACAATACTTAGCTTTATGCTTAATTTGCCACTTTAGTCGACTTGTGACTGGTCAAGTCTTTTATTTTGTTTTCCTGTTATCCATACTTATTTGAATCCGTAATAAAAGATAAATTCATTTGATTGACTACTTACATTTTCGGTGGCATAATATGCCTTGCCTAGCATAATTTGCCATAAATCCAAAATTTCCTTTTGTATTGCCAAGCCATTTTCTATAGGTAGAATATTATGGTATCAGCTGTCCCATAAGAATCAGGCCATTTTCTATCTAATATAATGCATCTCTCAAAATGGTTTCAGGGCGTGAATACGATATTATCACTTTCTTATAAGCAAAATAAAATGTAATTAAACAAGCTCCATAGCAAACTTTTACACGCCCAGGTATAAACGGGAAATGTTAATGATACAATGAAACAATCGTACAGCTATTAATGAAACTGGCAAAATTTTACATGCCCAGACATCCCCACAATTATTACTTGCCATTTCCCTCTTATTTCCTTATATTTGTAATTGATTGTTGCCATTGCAAGGATTTCAACTAACAAATTGCTACCAAAACCCAATATAAAAGGCTATGTTTCTTATATGTAGAATCATCCAAGATGTCGAGCTCCTCTGTCAACAATGCTTCATGATCAGTTTCTGCTGGGTTTGAGTCCTCGGCAATGCTTTTCATCCCAGAAAAATTCAACGGGGAGAATTACCAAAAATAGAATGGAAACCGGTGCGTTTTTAAGAGTCGCATGGATGAGAATATAATAAAATTGATGGGATAAATTGGTTACAATTTTTTGACTTCCCTAAAAAAAATTTCAATTTAAAGGGAATCAAAATAAAGGAGGGAAGGGAATGAAGAGGTAAATTTTGAGTTCCGTCACCTCCAAAATTTAAAGGCGTTGGTGCCTCGACTTTTCTGCTATATGATCCGAAAACCGGAGTCGCTGCCATGCTTACCAGGGAGAACCTAATTGAACCCTTTCTCTCGATTTAATCCTAGCAAGAAGAGAAGCAACTGTTCACAGTGACGCGCAGTAAAATCAAAACCCTATCTCAAACCTCAGATCCATTCTCGCGGCGCCGCCTCGCCTCGCCTCGCCTCGCCGATCTGCTCACCCGGTGCCGTCGCTCTTGGGCGTCAGATCAGAGTCAGACCGCTCGCCTTCCTCCTCGTAGCCAGTAGCCACTCTGCTCTCCTCGCCTTGTTGTTGCCGTCACTTTTGCTCTGTCTGCGGCTCCGACGATTGGGTGATTACTCTGCTAATTTATTCCTCTTCGTGATTCCTTTCGCTTAGATTATTATTACGCAAACATGAACCTGAACTGCCTTGTTTCTGTTGTGGTTAATTTCAGTGTTGTGACTAGACATTTCTCGGCTGTCCTTTTGTCTCGGAAACTTTGGATTTTTCCCGTAAAATTTGTTCTTCAGTTATGTTTTACCTTAGAGCTAAGTTTGTAAGTGTGAAACCGTGTGGCTGACTTTTTTTGTGTGTGTCTATATTCAATTGTCCCATATTTAGGTATAACTGGGAAAATTAGCATAGGAAATGCTATTCAATTTGTTGTCACTGCTTGCTCGATTCACTTTATGAATGAATGGAGTTCGATATCTGAGAATGCAATAAAAGGTTAGTCCTTTGCATGGTCGTCTTTTGCTTAATCTTTCTTTGACGAATCTTTTAATAGCTGTGGTAGAATTAGAATAGCAACGGTTGAAACTGCTCTTGCATCACTTCCAATGATTAGGACTTGGGAGGCTTACTGCTTGTGATGAATATCGGAAGGGATGCTTGTAATTGACTTCCTCTTGGTAATAAAACCAGTCTAGTTTCGCTATTAGGCTTACTACTTGTGCTGAATAAAACTCCCGACTTTGAAAGATATTACTACCACTTCTACTTTTTCTCATTTAGCTCCTCTTGATGGCTCAGTCTCTACTAAATACTAATGATGTTTTTGATTATCAATGATTATTAATTACAGTGACTAAAGGATTGTAACTTATAAGAATAAATACTCTGAAACTAAGGATTATTAAAATTGTTGTATTTTAATATTGTCAATTAAATTTATTATTTTAATATAGTCAATTTAACTCGAGTTAACTCGATCTGATCCATTAATCCTTGAACCACTGTCTCAACCGGTTC
The DNA here is from genome assembly GCA_025593235.1 of Vachellia pachyceras. Taxonomy (NCBI): domain Eukaryota; kingdom Viridiplantae; phylum Streptophyta; class Magnoliopsida; order Fabales; family Fabaceae; genus Vachellia; species Vachellia pachyceras. The sequence goes on along the minus strand of JANTPZ010019472.1, from coordinate 1,269 downwards.
AACACTTAGTCCGGTTTTTTAAACCTTGATAATTAATTATTCAACCCTAGTTTTTTTTTACTAAACAACCCAACATTTTTCGAATGCATCGGCTTCATTTCTTCCACTTCCAGCCTCTAGACGTAGAACAAATAAAAGGGGGAAGGAGAAGTAGGTAAAGGGGAGGAAAGTTGTAGAGCATTCAAAAATACTTTAATGCGAAATCAAGGTCACATTCTCTTTCTTGTACTACTTGCTAGTGATAACTCCTAGTAACTTCTAATGATAAGTTGTATAGCGTTCAATGCGAAATCAAGGTCTCATTCTCTTTTTTGTGCTACTTGCCAGTGATAACTCCTAGTAACTTCTAAAATGATAATACTAAGTCACAATCCTATCAATGAAATAACCATTAAAGCCTAAGAAATGATAATTCACTTGATAACCAATGCTATTTAGGATAAGAAAACAATTGAAATATTTGTGCCATTTTCCTATGCTTTACTCTTAGTAATGAATAATTAATATTAACTCTCTTTATTATTCTTCTCTTTTTCCGCTCGTCTTTTTAGCAGTTCTCCTCTGGAAGAATTATCATTCATGAGCATTTTTTTATTTTAGTGTAAAATAAGAAGGAAGATGCCACTTTGTGTCTCTAGCGGGACAAGATTAAGAGTGCAAAGCTTCATGTTTTCATTATTTCTGTAAATTAAAAAAATTGCATCACAGTTTGTTGTCATGATTGTTTATTTTTGAACACTTTTAATGCTTTTTCAGAGATTTCGTAGAAAAGTACATAAATGGAATCGTCCCAGAGTAGTGTAACAACAGGAGGAAATGGTGGAAGTGGTGGTAATGGGATGTTGATCACTCAGACAAATGATACATCGTCTCCTGCATCAACTTGTGATGATTCTATGCAGAAGCTAAACCTGGTTATCAACTCCATTCAAAAAACCTTGGGCCTCATTCATCAGCTTTACCTTACTGTCTCTTCCTATAACCCTGCCTTTCAAATGCCTCTCCTGCAACGCATGTACTTGTCTTCCATCCCTTTCGTCCAATTCCATTTATCTTATCTCACTTCTTTTTATTATGGTTGAAAGAAGTCATATTGATCATAATTTACTTTAATTTCAAGAAATGGTCTTGTTCTGGAGCTTGACAATATGATCAAGTTGGCTGAGAAGTGCAACATTCAGGTTCCTATGGAAGTTGTCAAGTGAGTTCTTTGCCTTTGAATGCTCTTCCTTAGTGCATTTACATCCTAATGCAAGCTTTTTATCGTTT
>JANTPZ010019471.1:0-24254 GCA_025593235.1 Vachellia pachyceras | reverse complement strand
GGGGTTGTCACTTGACAACCCCTGACAACACCATGTGCTGCATTGACAACACCTCGTGTTGTCAATGGGACCATTTTTTAAATATTTTAAACTTTGGGACCATTTGATAAATAAGTCCCTTATGTGGGACCAAACAGTAAATTTCCCAAAAATTTATTTAAATAATTAAAAAAGGATTTAATAGCTAAAGTATTTAATTGTACTATTTGTAAATCCTGGCTACCATATAGTTATGTTTTAATTTTTACTTCTGGTATTTTTTAATAATTATAAACTATTATTTGATTTAATATTTTTAATATTTTGTTTTTATATTTTTTAGTAATTCTCATTTAATATTTGATTTTATAGTTTATTTCGTTATTGTTGTTTTTGTTATAATTATGAATATAATTTTTCCCTTGTATTTTAGAGGTAGTGCCAGTAGTACTGATTCTTGAAACCATTAATTCTTCACTAGGGAATATGTTGCAGCCATCTGTAGGTTGGAAGACAAATTAATATATCATTATATCCTATATACTTTTTATTATTACTATGATATATGCATATATTGATTTATATAGCACCCTTTATTTAATAATAATAATTTCTTTTATATGTCCATAGTTTCAAAATATAGAATGAAGAATAATGTGTAAAAGGAACACCATCCATTTGGTCCTAGAGAAACAAGCCATGGCAATAATGATAATAGCAACTTTTATCCGGATCCTCTTCCTCAAAACTCAATAATGATAATAGCAACTTTTTAATACCTAGGCGAAAATTGTCATTGAAGTGGGAAAGAAACAGATGGGGAAAAGGAAGAAAGTAGTGAGAACGAAATATCAACACCATTCATCTTCTTCTTCCTTGTTTAGCTGCCACAGCAAGCTCAAAAGCTATCAAGTCATAGATGCAGATTCACTACCAGAAAAATATCATTTAGCGACCGAAAAATCCATCGTTAAATAGCTATTTTTCATCAGAAATTTCCATTTAGTGACGGAAAATATTAGGGACCCTCGTTTTAGCGACGGAAAATAGCCATTTAGCAACGGATTTTCCGTCACTAAATGGTATTTTTCTGGTAGTAATTATGACAGTTAAAAGCTTGGAAGCCATGGGTGTGATTGGAGATTCAAAATCCAGTATGATTACGAGCAATTTTTTGATTTGTGAAACGGTTGAGGAGGCATATTGCACCATCTATGGACTTGCCATGGCGGATTTGGAGAAAGAGAGGCATAAAGGACAATGAAGAAGATCCGTAGGGGAGGTTAATTGCCACGTGGACTAATACTTTTTTCACCCCAAGCCAAATCACTTGCCAACAATGCAAAATTTAGTCAAATTTATTAAACTTAACTGTCAATGTTTCTGGGGTTGAAAAGGGTAACGTCACTTCATTTTCAATACATTCGAGGAGAAATTTATTCCCAAAAAATTTCCGGATGCATACCTATTGAATTTTTTGCTAAAAATTCCAAAGTAAAATTGAACCTTAAACCTTTCGGTGAGTGTTTTTTGACTTGAACTTGATGAGCATCATTAAAACTTATGAATTTAGCTTATAACATAACAACAAAAATCCAGTTATTTTGAAAAGTCAGTTAAAGTGTTGTTAGCTAGCGAGTGGTGACATTAGCTGCTTTAATTTAAGAAATAATAAATCTTTTATTAATAACACTTATAACCCATATCTCTAATTAAAGTTGTTATTTCACATGGTTTGAGAAAATTATGAAAAAAAAAAATCTATACTATGGTGCCCCTATAATCCCAAGATTTTCATAATAAGAGATATAATAATTAAGGATATAGGTTATAGAGATATATAAGTTTAAAATGTACATATTATAATATATTATATACATTTTAACTTGATCATGGGATTATTGATGAATATATCATGTTAACAAATGGTAAATAGTGGTTAATGTTGGAATTAGAACATACACGCAGCGGAATTTAAAATTTTTCCAATCCCAAATATGGATTTGTCAAAGGCGTTTAGATCGAGGAGATGAAAGCGTACCTTTTGTGTTTTGAGATCGTCCCTTCCTTTGCGTATGGATCTTTTCAGATTCCACAACCTTCCGCGCTCTTGCTTCCGATCACGAGAAGCCGACGTTCTTTCGATCGCCTCTCTCTACCGGTATCCACGCGAACAGTCTCCAACAATAGCAGCGTGCTAGCACCTCTTCGTTTCCCTCTTTCTCTCTAGGGTTTCGTGGCTCAAGAGTGAATTCAAATTCAGAATGGGATCCACTACTGTTCACGAGCACTCATGTTTATAGAGCTCATGGAGTGCATCATAATTCAAGATTAATCTTTTATTAATCTTGAAAAATCCGAATTTTAATTTCAAAAAGATATTCAAGATTAATCATTATTAATCTTTAAATTCGAACTTGAAATGATATTCAAGATCTAATCTTGACATTTGAATTTCAAAAGATATTCAAGAACTCTTTTTCTAGAAAGAAACTGTTTCGAACAACAAATACTTTGTGTCCGGTGGGATTATAGACATAGTATCCCTTTGTTTCCTTGGGATACTCCACAAAAAGGCATTTAAAGGATCTGCTTGATAATTTATCGGAGGCCTGCTATTTAAGATAGACCTCACATTCCTAAATCTTAAGAAAAGACAAGCTTAGTTTCTTCCTAGTCCACATTTCATATGGTGTCTTTTCAACTGCCTTAGATGGAACACGATTCAGTGTGAACGCAGCTGTTTCGAGTGCATGGCCCCAAAAGGAAGGTGGAAGATCTGTTTGACTCATCATAGATCGAACCATATCTGATAGAGTTCGATTCCTTCTTTCAGAAACTCTATTCCATTGTGGTGTTCCTGGAGGAGTGAGTTGTGAGATTATCCCACAACTCCCAAGATGGTCAACAAACTCTTGGCTCAAATATTCACCTCCTCGATTAGATCACAAGGTTTTAAAAGTCTTACCAAATTAGTATTGCACTTAATTCTAGAATGTTTTGAACATTTCAAAAGATTTATATTTATGTTTCATTAGATAGACATAACTATATCTACTAAAATCATCTATAAAAGTAATGAAGTACATATAACCTCCTTTGGCATGTGTATTTAGTGGTCCACATACATCTGTATGTATGAGGCCCAACAAATCAGTGGCCCCTCTCACTGTGCCCAGTAAAAGGTGCATTAGTCATCTTTCCCAATAAATAAGATTCACACGTGTCGATTGATTGAAAGTCAAACGAGTTAAGAAATCCATCTTGATAGAGTTTAGAAATGTATTTCTCATTTATGTGGCCTAGACGACAATGCCATAAGTAGGTTGGATTTAAATCATTTAATTTAATCCTTTTGATAGTTATGTTATAGATATTTCCTTTATTAGGATGTCCCACTAGGTAGAACTAATTCATAAGTGCTTATGGTTAAAGCAGTAACTCTTGCTCTATTTCCAATGCGTAGGTCCACATCCCGTTTCTTTAATTTTCTACTATCCTTGAGACCCTATACATTCGTACAGATGTGAGAACCACATGTGGTATCTAATACCCATGTAGAGGAAGTAGAAAAGGAATGTCTATAACATAAATACCAGAAGAGATAGCCCTGCTATCCTTCCTTTTTCTTTTTTTAGATCTTCTAAGAAAAGTTTGCAATTCCTTTTCTAATGACCAAGTTCATTGCAGAAATAACAGACTTTATCCTTTGGAGGCTTTGCCTTATTAGGCGTGGACTTAGTTTCAGGTTTGTTTGGCCTTTTGGTTTTACCACTAAAGCCTTTACCCTTTCCAATGCCCTTGCCTTTCCTTTTCGTGCTTGAGAACAATTCTTAAGTTCCTGAACCAGTCAAGAAAGTTCGTTTAATTGAGTTTGTCCTTCTGAAGGACTGATCGCAGTGATAGTGTAGCAGTATTACTAGTGGACATGATTCTACAATTTCAAAGTATGCAAAGTAGATTATTAATCTCCCACTAAATCAATAATCCTCAATATGATTAGTAGGTTAAGATCCATATTTCACTTAAATTTAACTCCGCTTTGGCAAGACCTTAAATTTAAGTTATTTAGGTAAGTAACCCTTTACCAATTACATCATATGTAACTCTTAGATTTTATGGGATTTGGTCATCATATGACCCAACATGTTTAATCCCATATAATGCCTTGAGATCCAAAACCGTTTTGATAATCTCAATTAAGTCAAGAAAATAATGAATTGTATGAGTAGCACCATTACTCATGATTGCCTTCCCAAGATAACTCAATTGCATCCACTTTGGTGGAACCTACAATTGAGTGATCGAGGTTTTGACAATTGTTCATTAATTGATGGCATTATGACTTAAAATTAATTATGAGGATTTTTTTTAAATTAATTGGTTTATATGTATATAACGCAGTTTGTATCTCATACAAATATATACATATATATATATATATATAATAATATGCATTGTATGATCTAATCATAAGAAGCATAAAATATGATATAACATGGTTCACCTAATTTATATCATCTCAAACCCATGAGATATCCTCTATAATAAGAAGTGATTAAAGTGAGAAAATTTGCAACCCTTTGGTAAATTTTAATCATCTCAAGCCCATGAAATGACCTCTATAATAAAATTAACTAACAAACGATTTAAGAATGAGATCCCATATATTATGAAAAGGGGCAATATGAGAAATTATAACTCATACACTATGAGAGACAATTTCTCATGATCAAAATGTAATCCCCTAAACAAATTTAACCACATAATATATTCACAGTTAATTATGTAATTCGCAATTCCTTCTGATACCGTTTGTAATCCCTTCTGATACCATTTGTAATCCCTTCTGATACCATTTGTAATTCCAAACAAAATTAGACTCTAATGCCATTTAATAATTTCCAGAGAGTCATATGGAATTAAAATGATATCCCAAACATTATGAAGAGTAATAATATGAAAGATCATAACTCATATATCTCTCATGAATTTGACATACATCATATGTATAACAAACAAGAACACATTATATATCATGCTTTTTAAGGGAAAAACGCACATCATACATCACATGTATGTCCCAAATTCATACTTTTCAAAAACGCATATTATATATCATGCTTTTCAAGAAAAAAATGCACATCATACATCACATGTATTCCAGATTCGCATCATATGCAAATCCGTAGCCAAAACTGTATGTACACATGAACACATTCATATAAAACACATCCCGCATCTAAACTCGTAATCAATACGTCATATGCAGATTTGAAAACGCATACATCATGTATCATATAGAGATTTGAAAATGCATACATCATGTATCATATACAGATTTGAAATGCATATAATTATCCCAGATTATCATGCTTTTCAATAATCTAAGAACCCGTATATCATATATATCATGTTCTTAGTCAAAACGCACATATGAATTCAAAAACGCATCAATCAACATATGTCATATATCATGTAAATCATACGAACTCAATCTAAACGCACAATTGACCTGGCTCTGAAATCACCGTTAAAATTAGAACGTACACGCGGCGGAATTTAAAATTTTTCTAATCCCAAATACAGATCTGTCAAAAGCGTTTAGATCGAGGAGATGAAAGCGTACCTTTTGCGTTTTGAGATCGTCCCTTCCTTTGCGTCTGGATCTCTTTAGATTCCACAACCTTCCGCGCTCTTGCTTCCGATCACGAGGAGTCGACGTTCTTTCGATCGCCTCCCTCTACCGGTATCCACGCGAACAATCTCCAACAATAGCAGGGTGCTAGCGCCTCTTCGTTTCCCTCTTTCTCTCTAGGGTTTCGTGGCTCAAGAGTGAATTCAAATTCAGAATGGGATCCACTACTGTTCACGAGCACTCATGTTTATAGAGCTCATGGAGTGCATCATAATCTAATATTAATCTTTTATTAATCTTGAAAATTCTGAATTTTAATTTAAAAAAGATATTCAAGATTAATCATTATTAATCTTTAAATTCGAACTTAAAATGATATTCAAGATCTAATCTTGAAATTTGAATTTCAAAAGATATTCAAGATCCGATCTTGAAATTTGAATTTCAAAAGATATTCAAGATCTAATCTGGATTAATCTTGAAATTCAAAATTTGAAATGATAGTCAAGATCTAATCTTAAAATTTGAATTTCAAAAGATATTCAAGATCTAATCTTGATTAATCTTGAAATTCGAAATTTGAAATTCAAAATGTGAAATTCGAAATTTGAAATTCGATTTTGCAATCTTAATTTGGATTAAATTGATCTAATCAAATCATATCCATTTAATTAATCCAAATAATGAGCCAACAAATTAATTTATCTTTATAAATTAAAGTAATGCTAGTTATTTAATTTATCAAATAAATTAAATATTAAACTAACACACAAATATTATTTACATAATATTGTGCAATTTCAAATTTTAACATGTATATACATATATATTTAAAATTTGAATAAACCCCAGAAATAAAGTTCATGTTGGGCTATTCTTGCACGCAACCCTGTAGGCCCATATAAAGTTGACAGTGGGCTAATCTTACCACAAGCCCACAAGTCGCAAGCGATCTCTAGCAAGACATTACGACTACCCAAATTATACAGGGATCGTTAACACGATGCAACCTTTTATGCAACCACATCACGTCCCTTTTGTCACGCGATATCTCAGTCAAGGATGAAGCATGGATGACGTCATCCTTCTATTCCCGACCATTACTTTCTCGATCCCTGAGTAGTCTGATCAAAGAAACGAAAACTTCTTTTTTTTACAATACAGCCATACATTTCTCAGACTCACTCATCGAGGGGCTCAGTAATATTTTGGAGGATTTATTGATTGATGATATAAAACTCATCGACTAAAAAAATTTTAATAGGAGATATATTAATTAAGGATATCTCTAAAATATTTTTCCCATAATCTGATATTTAAATAAGAGATTATTAATTATTTTAGGTGATAAAAAATGTGTGCGTATATATATCTCTAAAACAAAGGAGGGAAGGCCCCAAAATTATTCACAAATGATAAATAGTAATTCAAACAATCATATAAACGACCCATATTCGACACTCCCCCTGTGAATGGTGTGGATTTGATTTCTTATACATATATATATATATATATATATATCAGGGGAGATTTTGTCTCATACACGTCAAGATATTGAATTTCTCTATTCCCAGATTAGATAGATTCTGTCATAGATTGATCAATCTTTAGCAGATCATGGTCATCTTCTCTCTATGCCAGATTTCTTTGTTCAATATTTCCCTAATGGGTTGAAGCTCCTCTTAGTGGGCACAAATGATACTGATAAAGTTATTATTCAGAGAGAGCTCCCAAATCCTTACCGTCAAATAATTGAGTGCTCTTCTGGTGCTTATGCCTTAAAAATCTTGGTAGTGAAACTCGTTCGTTATGACTTGATTATCAGTCATGTCCCTTTGCCAAACATGGATGGCATCGGCTTTATCAGACACCAACAGTTGAGCACAAAAATTCCTCATGTTGTTAAGCTTCCCCTCTCTCTCTCTATATGTTAATGTGTGAGAGAATATGACCTACATTACATTTGCATTTTGCAGCAATATGGGGGAATGAAAGATCAAGTGAGATAAAGACGGCGTTTATATCTGGAGCCTGTTATGTATTGCGGAAGCCATTGATGATTGGTCAGCTGAGAAATTTATTGCAACATGTTTGTATGAGTAGGTCTCAATGTCAAACCAATAATGGTGATCATGAGGATAACAATAACCAGTGGCATTGTTCTTCTTCTTCTTCTTCTCTGGTGTCTAATTCCAAAGGCAAGAGTCCGATAGTAGCTGTCAAAAACCACAGTGAGCATGTGAATCATCTTGGAGAACCTTCTCCAAAAAGACAAAAACGGGTTGTTTGGTCCAGAGAGCTACATGATAAGTTTCTTGAGGCTGTGAAACAACTTGGAGGCCCTTAAGGTATGCATCTTTCTTATTATTATATTGTTTGCATGATTCTTAGTTGACTGGAATGGAAATAGATGGAATAGAATTTATTTATTATTTCTTTATCAAACTTTTTTTACTAGATGATCTGATCAATTCTAGTCAGATAGTTCCAAAAACCCATGCAATGTTATTCATTTGTTTTTCTTATAGAATATGACATTGTGCTATTGTTTATCTTGACCTTTTATTTTCCCCCTTCTTTTTCAGATGTAAAGCCAAAAAAGATTCTTGAACTTATGAATTTACCTGACCTGACCAAAGAAAATGTTGGAAGCCACTTACAGGTCAAACATTAAAACATGATTACCGCTCTTTATTATTATTTTTATAATTTATAATATACCACTATTTATTTAGTCATGTTTTCTTCTTTATGTGGTTGTATACTTCCAGAAATATAGACTCTCCATAGAGAAAGCTGAAGAAAAGTTGCATTATGAAAATATGAATCCGGTGCCTACAATGGCCTCATCCAGTTCTAGAAAAACTAGCTATGAAAGGTTTGACAACAACAACGATAATGGAGCTTTACCCCATGTTTCTATGCAACCAATAGCATCGATTCGTCATGTTGACATGCTTCTTCATCATGCTCCTCAAAACCCTACTAGTCCCCACCTTTAAGAACCTTCTACAACTAATTCTCTTCCTTATCACCAGTCACATTTCACAGTGGAAGACTCCCCACAGTCTCATTATCATCACCTTCCATGTCAACAAATGCAAATGCAATAACCACCTATTCATAAATTTATCACTGGTATGGATTGAATATTGGTCTAAAGTTAAAGTTTAGGAAATGAAGCAACAACAATTCAATTACTAAATTTTTTATTTTTCTTTTAACTATAATGTTTTTCACTATTCTAATTTCTAATTAATAATTTATGCATTAAAGATAGAAAATGGAGTCTAGCAATGTGAATAATCTAAGCTCAATGAATAATGCTTAGTGAAGAATTGTATTATATACATAGATTACATGAATCCAGCTGTGTACAGTATAGTTGAGAAATGTAACAAATCCTATCAATGCTAGCCACGTATGCAGCAACTTGCAACAGTATAACAGAAGAATATTCTACCTACTATTTACAGAAAATATCCTGTAAAGGAATTACAATCTAACACTCCCCCTCAAACGAGAGGGAGGCACAACCAAACCGAGTTTGTGTTTAAAAAACTTCAAATTGGATTGAGCCAGTGGCTTTGTGAGGCAGTCTGCAATTTAGAGTTTTGATGGAACATATCTGATGTCAATGATACCTGATTGAATATAATCCCTTATAAAGTGTAAGTCAATTTCAATGTGCTTGCTCCTTGCATGTTGTACTGGATTTATAGCTAGTGCTCTGGCACTTAAATTATCACAAAGCATCACTGCTAGTTTCCTTAGAAAGAGACAGATTTCAGATAGCAAGGATCTCAGCCATTTGATTTCAGTAAAGCCATCAGGAAGGGACCTATACTCAGATTCAGCGCTGGACCTTGACACAATTCTCTGTTTCTTGGAGGACCAAGAGACAAGTGTATCATCTAGAAACACACACATACCAGCTACAGATTTTCGGTCTTTTGTATCACAAGCCCAGTCTGCATCAGTGTATACAAACAATTGAAGTTCTTTACATGGCCTGATATGAACACTGAGACTATAAGTTCCTTTGAGATATCAGAAGACACATTTTACCGCTTGCATATGACCGGTTCTTGGTGTAGACAAAAACTGACTAAGCTTGTTCACGGCATAGGCAATGTCTGGGCGAGTTGTTATGAGATATTGTAGCGAGCCTATGGCTTTCCTGAACTCTGTGGGATTTTCCAGCAATTCTCCATCTGTAGATGTTATTAGCCTACCAATCACCATGTGAGTAGCAACAGGAGTACAACTACTCATGCCAAACTTCTTTAATAAATCAATAGTGTATTTAGCTTGATTCAAATAAATCCCCTGATTATTGTGAAAACTTCGAGACCCAGAAAATAGTAAAGGGGTCACAAATCTTTTAATGAATAATTTCGATTCAGTTTATCAACAAATCTGTTCACAAATCTGGGGTCATTTCTAATCACCAAAATGTCATCAACATAGATTAGAATTAAGACAATCAACCTTGAAGTTTGAAACAAGAATAGAGAGACATCACTTTTGGAATTGTAAAAACCCCAGCTCAAGAGTGTGAAACGTAATCGATCAAACCAGGCTCATGGTGCTTGACGCAAACTATACAAGGCTTTAGATAACTTACATACATGCATTGGTCATTTTGGATCCGCAAAACCCTCTGGTTGCCACATATATACTTTCTCCTAGAGGTATCCATTGAGGAACGCGTTGTTCACGTCCAATTGTCGAATCTCCCAACTGTAGGTGACGGACAACGTTAATATGACTCGGATGGTGGTTGCCTTGATTACTGGACTGAAAGTTTCGCCAAACTCGACTCCAGGCGTCTGTTGGAATCCTTTCGCTACCAAGCATGCTTTGTGCTTGAGAATGGATCCATCGGCACAAAACTTGATCTTGAAGACCCATTTGTTGTCGATGAGTTTTTGTCTGGCATAGGGGACAAGCACCCAAGTTTGATTACGACTTAGCGCCTAGAACTTAGCCTTCATCGCATGTAACCATTATGGAGAGGCTAAGGCATCCATGACAGATGCAGGTTCTGAGCTTCTAACAAGCACAACAGGTGTCTTAGCTTTCAGCAGGCCTACATACGGGTGTTTGGGCCTGACTATGTCGGCTTTGGCCCAGGTTACTATTAGGTGGCTGTTGATATTAATGGGCTCTGGTTGAGAGTTCATGAGTGTGGGCTGGATGCTATTTGTTAATACTGTTTCAAGTGGTCCATAGGGAAGTCCAGGAGCTGATTGAGGAGTGGCTTCCTTAACGGGTTCTTGAGAATTGTCTGGCCGAGGGGCTATCGTGCCGTCTTCAGGCTGCACTGTATTTCCTGGTGATGAAGCTAAATCGTGTGTAGATAAATTTACAATGAGAGACAGGCTATTATCTTCAACACCTCGTGATTTGCAAGTAGAGAAACCTGCTGAAAAGGGAAACAGAGATGGATCAAAAACATGTCAGGAGATAAATATTTTACCCGAAATGCTCAAGCATTTAAATCCTTTCTGTTGAGCTGCTACACCAAGAAACACACATTTCTTACTTTGAAAATCAAGTTTGTGATTATTATATGACCTTAGGCACGGGTAACACGAACACCCAAATGGCTTCAGCTCAGTGTAATTAGGCTCTATTCCTTTGAGCAAAAACAGAGGCGTTTGACCTTGTAGTATAGGTGTTGGCAACCGGTTGATTAAGTACACAGCAGTTTGGAAGGCGTCTACCTAGAATTTGAGGGGTATGTGAGCATGCGCGAGTAGTGTTAATTCCACCTCTGCAATGTGCCGATGCTTCCTTTCTGCTTTTCCATTTTGAGCAGAGGTTTGAGGGCATGTATAGCGCATCTCAATTCCTTCTTCTTGAGCTATAGTAGCTACTGGTTTAAACACCGAGCCATTTCACACTGTATTGATTTGATTTTCTTAGTGAACTGATTTTCAACAGAGGCCTAAAAATGTTTGAACGCGTTTACCGTGTCGCCTTTGTGTTTTAGTGGATAAAATTAGGTGAAGCAACTGTAATCATCTAAAAAATGTATGTAATATCTATGTCCTCCATTAGAAGGAAGTGGGGTTGGTTCCCAGAGATCAGTGTGAATTAAATCAAATGGAGATTGCGACTTGGAATTAGACTTAGGAAATGACAGTCGTTTTGATTTACCCAGTTGACATGCTTCACATATGGAATTATCACTGACTAATGCACTGGGGATATTACATTTGTGCAAAACTTGGTTTAAAACTTGAAAGCTAGGATGTCCTAGTATATGATGCCAGCGAGTAATCTCCGAATGTGAGGGAGGTGATGCACTGAATGCATTAGCTCTAGGTTGACTGAGTTTGGGAATTTGCTGACCTTCCACCACTGGATAGAGTCCTTCCCTGGGTTTCCCGTGCAACAAGAGCGTGTTCGTTTTCAAGTCCCTCACAACACAACCTTGATTAGTAAAGTTTACACTAATAGGATTGTCACTAACCAATTTATGGACACTGATCAAGTTTTATTAGCTAATGGCACATAAAGAACATCGTCGAGACATAAAGTGGACGAGGAACAAGGGATGGTGGTTGTACCAGTACCTACAATGGAGCTTTGTTCACCAGTACATGTGGTCAGGTGCAACTTACCAGTGGGATAAAAGTGATCTGGCTAATCAAATTGAGGAGTGACATGGTAATTTGTACTGCTGTCCATGTACCATGCCGGATCCGTGATGGAGGTTTGGTAGCATAATGCGCTTGTGGCTGAGGCGAGTAATTGGGATGCGATTGAAATGATCGACCGTTACGATAATAACAGGTGGTGACTATGTGGCCTGGTCGCTGACAATGGATGCAAAAGGGGCGTCCACTTCTCCAGGGACGAGTGCGACCAGTATCACGATGCTGGTCACTGGGCATGCTGTCACGATGTGCTAGATTGGCTGTGGGCTGGATGCTAAGAGTAGAGAAGTGATTAACTTGGTTCAGGCGTGTCTCAAAGGCAAGTAGAGCAGCCTGAGTCTTGATCCAAGTAATATCGGACTTATCAACCAGCTTAATGACTATGTCATTGTATTCGGCATATTGGCCATTGAGAGTGTGGAGGATCAAATCATCTGTCGCTATTGGGGAACCAGCAAGCGTTAGGGCATCAGAGAAGCCCTTCATCTTTGTAAGATAATCTTCCATTGATAACGCGTTCTTCCGGGTGTTATAGAGCTCATTTTTTATCACCATAACGCGAGCTTTGGTTGAAGCACAAGTCAACTCGCGTGCACTATGCCAGAGTTCAGTCGCAGTCTGACAGTGAAGGAGTTGAACAGCTACGTCTTGAGTCATGGTATTGCGCAACCAGCCAACAAGCATTCGATCAATGGCGAACCATTCGCTGTAGGCTGGGTTAAGCTTTGGCCCTGCTGCATCAAGGACGACCTTGGGAGGAGTTGCGGAAGTTCGACTGATGTGAGTCTCTAATCCGTTGCCTTCGATCAACGGTAATACAATGGATTCCCAGACTAGAAAATTTGAACGATCCAGCTTGATCCCAGTGTTCTGGCTGGATGAGCTGAAGAGAGAATAATTCTTCGGATAGGTAGAGGAAGCTGAGTCGACTGAGGAAGCTGAGGAAGAGGAGCTAAACATGACAACGGGATGATGCACTGATACCAAGATAGAAAATGGAGTATAGCGATGTGAATAATCTGAGCTTAATGAATAATGCTCAGTGAAGAATTGTATTATATACACAGATTACATGAATCTAGCGTGTGTACAGTATAGTTGAGAAATGTAACAAATCCTATCAGTGCTAGCCATGTATAAAGCAACTTGCAACAGTATAACAGAAGAATAATCTACCTACTATTTACAGAAAATATCCTGTAACAGAATTACAATTTAACAATTAAATCACAATACCTAGGTCGTGTGGCTCCAGAGACAATGATAACTCCATCTCTTCCTAGAAATACAAGCAATATGCATCTAGCTTCAGGGCCTTTCGATATAGTCAATATGCAGCAACCTGATCATACTCTAGCTTCAGAAAATTCATGTGTAAGCAGTATGCAACAGCAACAACATATCAATTAGAACCAAACTTCTGATACGCAGCTTCTAAATCAAAACCTAGCTTCAGGTTCTTGTCATGCTACTACTAATGGTGGTAATGATGATAGAGTCAACAAGCCATCAGCATCGATCCTAAGAGTAACACATCCGATGGATGTGCAGCAAGGCAGTAAGACCAAAAGTGAATGTATACTTTACATTAAGGCTAAAGTATACTTTTAGTCCTTTATGTTTGCGTCAAGTTTTATTTTAGTCCTTTAAGTTTAAAAAGTACACTTTCAGTCCCTCAAACTTAACGCCATTAGTTTCTCTTAACGGAAATTGCTGACTCATCAAATTTAGTTGATGATTGTGCGATAAAACGTTGACAAAACATGCTCAAATTTTAATTTTAATTTAATAATATAATAAATTTAATATTTTAAATTATGTAAAATAAAAAATATTTAAAATAACAGTGTTAAGTTTGATGGGTCAGCAATTTCTGTTAAGAGAAACTAACGGTGTTAAGTTTGAGGGACTGAAAGTGTACTTTTTAAACTTAAAGGACAAAATTGAAACTTGACGCAAACATAAAGTACTAAAAGTATACTTTAGCCTTACATTAATTAATAGGCAGTGAATTATGTTGAATAGTAAACTGACATCACAAAAAGTTGAGACGTCATTGTGTTTTAGTATGGTAATTTATTGCTAGATTTTTCTCCTTTGTATTTGCAACTACTCTTTTTTATTTATTTGCCCATGTTTCTAGTTTTAAACTCTTGATGTGATTTTTCATTGTTACGGTAAATGTTGAATCATATTTTTAAATATTGTAACATTCAGGATGTTAATTAAAGCTTGAATCCTTGTCACCCATTTTCTTTTCTAGGTATAGCTCTTCCATTTTATTGGAGGAAGGACTATCTTTTTTAGGACCCATAGGATGTTCATTTTCCTCTACTAGTTGAGCTAAATTTCCACTACCACATAATGGGTTCTTGGGTTAACCATCTTTGTTTTTCCTTTACCAACCAGTCCCTTTTGCTTAAATTTGCTACCTTGCCCATGTTCCTATCATCTTTTTCTTTTCCAGGCCCATTTGTTAATAGCATCACTGGCCCATTACTGATTTTTGCTCTTGGTCCATTTTCCACTTCTCGTATGGTGCAAATCTTCCTTTCCCTTGGCCCATTTCTTTTGCTTTATTTTGAACTCTAGTCAAAGCCTTGCTTTTTTACTTTCAACTTGGAGACCTCCTGACCACTTACGTCAGACCATGTCCTCCCCTTTCTCATATCCTCAGTTTCTTTTTCCTTTCTTATGCAAATTGCTGCTCCATGCGCTTGCTTGGCCTCATCTTCTAGGTTCACCAGCTACTGTGGCTTGTGTGACATCCTTTTTTTTTTTTAAAAAAAATGAATGAGAGACGTCAGAGAGAAAGTCCAAGAGAGCGATTTTTCCGGTCAAAGGTTCCGTTGTGGTTCATTTATGTAAGTAAAATGATTTATTTTCATTATACTCATTTTATGAAAGCTCTTCTAAATATTTTTCTCTTCCTTTTGGTAGTAATAGTATATTTATTAGAGAAAATTTTAGAACCTACATTTTTATCTAGTTTGAGTTTTATTTGTAGAAGGATATAAAACTGTATATATATTTTAATAACTATGTTCTATAAGGTATATTTATAGTTGATACCTTGAGTGTTTTAGAAATTTAGTTGTGTAAAAAAAACAAAAACAGAGAGAGATATATTTTTTTGGATATATAAGATGTTTTAACTAAATAAAGATAAGTAAAAAAAATGTAGTGATGATTTATAGATGAGTTTGATCGATCTAGATTTGTTATTATTATATTAAGTGCTTTTATAAATAATTGTTATCATAAAATGTTTTTAAATCAATTTTATTGAGTATTTTAAGATATGAAAATTGTTTTAAAAAATAAATATTTCGTATATTGAAAATATTATTTATATCATTTTAAATTTATTATTTTGTCATCATAGGATTTTATAATTAATTTTCACTATAAAGAGATTGTGAATAATTTTATATTGGGTAATTATTTATTTGATTTTTTATAAATTTGTATTCACCTTACTATGGCGATTGGGCTCTAATTGGTTGTTATATTCTCAAGGCTAGTGGGATTTAGCTTGGAATTGAGGTAACCGGGATTAATTTCTTTTATATGCTTGTTGTAGACTGTAAGGTGTTTTCTAACATTTACTTTCTTTATAGAAAAATTAAATTGTGATTTAGGAAATTTTACATATTTTTATATGACATTTATTCAGTGAAGCAGTGTACTTTGAAACTGTATGAGTGTTTTGTTATACATGAGGATGATGTGACATTTGTAATGATTGATATGAATGTGACATCGGAACTGTATGGATGATGGATGTTCATTTATATTATTATGTGTTATATTGTAGGGTTATGTTCGGGACGAACGAAGAGTGGTGAATTATAGTGCCCCTCAACTTTTGCTGATCCTTGGCCCGGATTTATGCTAAGTTGGTGTGGGTGGACACCTCCTTACCTTGGCCTGTTGCAGGTGGTAGGGGAGGGGGCAGTGTTCTTGAAGTGACTAGCTAGCCGTTGATCAGGTATACTAGCACTGATAGACTGAACCACGTCCAGAAATTATAAGGTGGAGCAGGTGGAAGGAGATTAATTGCTTTTGATAGATATTATGTTATGGAATTATTATTGTCCTGACATACCTGCTTCTCTAACTAACATTTCTATCCTGAATATGTTAGAAATTGATTTTGGTTACTAAGATTTTATGTCTCATCCCGTGGTTATTACATTTTTTTCAAGCGAGACCTCTATTTCTAATAGAGGCTGAGGGAAGCAGCCAAAGGCATAAAGATTAAGCCTTGTAGGCTCTTTGGTATTGGTATTGTATTGAATTTTATATTGCTGTATAGGGCCCATTATTATATATCATGTTGCATTGTACTTTGGATGATTGGCAAGGAAAATTTTGGGCGCTATGTATTTGATTCATTATTTTGTGTCAAGCGATTCGATTTTGTGAGACAATCTAACAATGGATCGTGTGTTCAGGATCCGGGGTGTTTTATTAAAGGAAATTGCTTCCGTATAACTAATATTTTATTTAATTATCTTTGCTTAAATTATTATGGTGTACATATAGTCCTTTCAGCTTGTGCAACGATGCAACTTTTTTGTAGTCCCAGCTACTATGGCCTACTAGATCCAGCGCATGTCGCCGCCTTCCTACAGGTAATCGCGCCTGGGTTGAATGGGAGACGAGCATCTAGGCACCAAACCATTCCGATGACTACACCAGAACCTTTATCTCTCTTCTTCCATCACGAGGAGCAGACATGATTCCAGTCAGCCTCCTCAGTTCAGCATCGTCATCGCCTTGATCTGCAATGTCATGCTTATTTCCAACAGCGACAAGTCCAGATCCAACTCCAGCAGCGATGGGTCCAGCTCTAGCTCCAGTGTCACAAAATTTTTAGTTAAATTAAAGAGTAAATAAAAATAAAGTTATCAAGAGAAAGATTATACCAGAGAAGATGAACACGGTGATTTATCCTGGTTTGTCCCTCCTGACCTACATCCAGTCCTCAGAACTCCTATGGGATTTTCCAATCCACTGACAGCAATAACATCATGATTCTCAATCCTTTACAATGGGAGTCACACTCCCCCTTACGAACTGCACTATGACAAATACCAACGTGCTCTGTTTTCTCTACTCAAACTTAGCCAAACAATCTCAAGATCCCACGAATGTCATTTTTGTCTATTTAACCTTAACATTTTTTTAATATTTTGGCCATCTTTTTCCCAAAATGACCATTGTGCCCTTATGTTTTATTTGCTTGTAAAATGGCATCTTTGGCATCTATTATGCTTCTATTCATTCTCCGGACCCTTGAACACTTTGTAACCCTTCGTTTAGCCATTATCCTCAATTACCGGAAAACAAGGATATTACACATATGATTCAGTAAAATAATACAATTCTTTTTATATTTTTTTTGTTCTTATCATTCTCTTTTTTTTTCTTATACGTTCAACAATTCAACTAAAAAATAAAATAAATAAAAATTATATCCTAAAAATATTAAGTAATTTGAATTATTGAGAGAAGAAAATACGAAGCATGAAGAATTACAATATTTTTTAAACATCCAAGTACTAATAACTTTAAAGTTTTGGCCAAAAAAACATTCGCCAAATAGGAAATTTGACGAAATAAAAGATAAAAGGGTTAAAATTCAATTTCTCTTTTCAATTTTTTGTTTTCCCCAATGGTTGAGAATGAGAAATTAACAAAGAAGAATATTTTATCTAGTGGATTTTGTCAGGATGATAAATTGTTTTACATACATATATGTATACATGCTAAAGTATACATTTTTTTCTTTTAAATTCACGTCATATTATTTTAGTCTCTTACGTTTAAAAAGTACAATTTTATTTCTTTTATCTTAATGTCTCTATTTTTGATAGAATATACTTACTTAGCAAATTTAATGGAGATTATACAATTAAATGCTGATAAATATGTTTAAAATTTAATTATTTAATATAATAATTTCTATATTTTAAAATCTAATAATGTTTTATCGTCATTTAACCACAAAATCACCGCACTAAAATTTATTCGATCATCATTTTTCTCTAAATGAAACTAATGGTATTCAAATAAAATGACTAAAAGTATATTTTTAAACATATGGGATCAGATTGGCATTTGACGTAAATTTATAGAATTAAATATATACTTTAGCATATATATATACATATATATATTGATAACATTAAAAATATAACAAAACAGTTAATTTCTTAATAACCCTCTTCCCTTCCTTTACCAAACAAGATAACATTAAACTACCTTCCCTTCCTTCACCTTAATCAATATAGATGATTAAATCTTACCCAAAGAAATTCTTGTATAAACATGGAGCACCACATTATTTTTTTATGGGTGATTACCTTAAATAAATCATACCCTTCCAAGTTGCATTAAATTAACACCCTGATTGGAACATTAATTTGTTACCTCCCATTATATTATATCTTTGATGGGTGATTACCTACCAAGTTTTTTGAACGGTTTTAAAATTCTCAACTAATAATTGATTTATTGTTTTCTACCTCTAATTACATTAAGTCCTCATCAATGAAGATATTTTGGCTATTTAATGAGTTTTTATCCAAATATTATTATTTAATTGTCAAAGGCTCATAAATATAATGTTCAAGTGGTTAAAAATAGTTTTTGGAGTGCCCTAATTTATAAAAGTATTTTCAGCAAAAAGTTAGAAATAGATCACTGGAACAATGATATGAAAGGCTGAAAATCACCGAATTTGGATTTTCGGAAGAAAATTTATTAAGGGCATTTCCGAAATGAATTTTGAGAAAAGAAAAATACCCTAGTGAGCTTATGAATTATGGGAATTTTTTAGGGGTTGAAATGGTCTTAATGATCAGAAAATTCCCGAAAAGCATTTCCGGTAGCCGAAAATAATAAAAGGGCATGTTTGGAAAATTGATTTTGGGGACAGATTTTAAAGTCTTCTTCATTCCCATTTCTATCCATTTTCGTGAAAACCCAGTGGAGAAGAGGAAGCACAAGAGGAAGAGGAAAATCAAGTAAAAACCAAGGTAAGTTGATGGATTTAGCTTGATTTCTTCATATAAAACTCATCTAGAGCCTCTAATCTCTCATCTAATTGGTTTAAATTGTTGGATGAGTGGTTTTTTTGGCTATTTTGATGAGGAGGGTTTGTGAGAGAAAAGGAAGAAGAGTGAAAATTAGAAGCAACAAATGTTTTAAATCAACTCTTTGCATGTTTTGCTATATGTTGATGTTTGGTTTGAGTTGATTTGAGATTTATATGAGATTTTGTCATGAGACCCTCCCTTGAGATGCTGGACGAAATTGATTATGTATGGGAATGGATGTTTCTAAATTATTAAATGATTGGAAATTGATATAAGAATGATATTATGCATGTGTATGCAAAGAAATCTTGCAAAATTCCATTTCCTCCCATTTTGGGCAAATTTCGTGCAGCTGTTGTAATGAAGGGAAGGAGTGTGATTTTGAATGTTTTGATGCTTCCATTGAGTTTATAATGCAAAATTGAGTAGGGCAAAGTTGAACTCACAATTTTGGAAGCATTAGAATTACAATTGGCCACGTTAGAGACTAAGTGGTCAAGAGAGAGTTTTAGGAGTTGTGTAATGTTATAATGCATAAGAAATGACCTAGTATTGATACCAAGTGTGCTATAGCATGTGTAGGAGTGTTAAAGTACCAAGAAGAATTTCAAAGTGACAAGTGCAAGTGGAAGCCACTTCAAGTGCTATTGGAAAGTTAAAGTTTTAAGATAGCAAAACTTCTAACTTTGACATCTACTTTGCATTATTTTTATATTTGTTAATTGCCATGTTTGATATGTGGTTGTTGCCACTTAAAATGTAAAACCTTTTTTGTGAGAATGCATGGTTGTAGCTATACAATGATTGCCTTGGCCTTGTGCAAATGTAATAGAAGTAAGGTTTATTACTTATGTTACATGGCATAATTGTTTGTATTTAGTTTGTATGCATTGATGTATTGTTAGAGATGTTGGCTACTAGGATTTCTTTGAAATCTCACCTTTTCCAATAACAAACCATAGGCACAAACTCATGAAGCAAGAGCAAGGAGGTGCAAAGGTGAAAGGTGAGTGGTTTCCATAGCTAAGGGAAAGCTTGCACATGATGAGTTGCTTTGCTGGTTGATGTATATGTGTTCAAATCTATGAAATTTTGGATGAATGTAAACTAAACTCCCAAACTAAGTTATTTATGTGAGATCATATATGGATTATTATATTTGAAAGTAGAATTCACAAAGGAAGGGAAAATAGCATACAAACTTGGCTAAAGAAGGGGTCAAAAGCCCTCTAATAGGACAATATAGGAACTTTTGATCAAATGAAGTTCAATTGCCCTGAAATTTTGCAGGCAAGTAGATCTCTTCCTAAGCTTTCTATAGAGTCCTAATTTGCCAAATTTGAAGTTGTATGCAAAAAGTTATAAATTTTTGAAGTTCAGCAGAAATCTGATTGCAGCAGTGAGCCACAATGAAAGTGGTTCGAGAGGAAATTTTGCTGTGTTCTGAAAAAGTTCGCCGAGACCAACTAAAAAGTTATTCGTGGCGAACATGGTCAGAAAGCAAATTTTTCTCTAAGTTCAAAATTTCACCGCAATGAAAACCAAAGTTAACCGGGATGAAATTCCTCCATCATGACCAAGTGAATAGTGATTTTCCCAAATCTTTTCAACTTGGTTTGAAAATTATTTTGGTTCAAGGATTATTTTTCTCTCATAAACTTTGAAATAAGTTTTCTTTGGAGACCAAGATCACGTGAGCAAGATAAAATTTTTAAAACCTTTATGTATTAATAGTTTCAACCAATTTTTAATCAGGTCCCTATAATTTTTTTATTAGGTCCTTATAATTTCACATGTTTTTAATTAGATTTTTATAGTTTTTTCTTTATTCTATAACTAATAATCTTCCATAAATAATAAATTATGGTAATTTTATGTTAATATTCTTTTAGAATTTTTAAATAAACATATATATCATTTATAGTTTATTATAATTCCTTACTCTAACACATTATTAATTTCTAAACGGTTAACTTATTATCTTATCCAATTGTATAACTATTAGTTTTAAAATGAAATTAATTTCAAAGAATAAAATTAATGAATAAAATTTTAAAAACAACGAAGGACCTAATTAAAATTCGGTAAAACTATAAAGACTTATCAGGTAATTAAAATTCAGTTGACTCCATCCCAAAAATCCTTTTGTTCAAGGAATACTTTGGTATAGAACTCGCACTTATCAGGTAGATCCTTATCCAAACAAGCACAAAAAAAGCTATAGTTTGCAACTGATTTATCAAGTAGATCTTTATCCAACCCACACTTGTCAAGTAGATCCTTGTCCAACTGAGGAGATACAACTAATTTCCACCTGTCAAACAATCTCGAATAAGGTGCATCGCATCCTCAATTTGAATAAGACTGAAAGGGCAATCTGCTACATCTGTAAGATCACGTTGTCTTCTAAGCTCAGAACTCTTCAATCTTCATAGAAAGGTTATTTTAAATAACCATTGGTTAATGATTATTTAAATTATATTGGTTTATGAATTAACTGAAGGGATATTGTTAAGAAATGCAATCTCTACCCAAAGGTATTAATTGCATCATGTAAAAAAAATTCAGTCAATCCAACTAGCATCCTACAAGATAATAGGTGAGGACAACATAAGCCTAAATAAAATTGTTACTCAATTCATAAAAACATCGTGTATAAATTTATTCATTTTTTTCTCATTGTACATTTCAGAGAACCATGCACCCCAACAAAAGTAACGTACTATATTCATGAAGAATTATAAATTAAAATTTACTTTAAAAATTCATT
Organism: Vachellia pachyceras; assembly: GCA_025593235.1. NCBI lineage: Eukaryota > Viridiplantae > Streptophyta > Magnoliopsida > Fabales > Fabaceae > Vachellia > Vachellia pachyceras. The sequence continues at coordinate 2,093 of JANTPZ010019471.1, read as the reverse complement.
TTCGACTTTAACAATCTTTTTCACGTAATTTCCTTGAAATGAAAGAAAATAATACAATCACTATCCTTGAGCTATTCCTTCCTTACTATAGATATATGATTTCGCAAAGAAAATGAAGAAAGCCAATTCCATCACACTGAGTCCAGCAAGTAACCAGTAAAAATAATCAAGATGGGCCTGGTTGAGATTATCATTAAACCAGCTACTTTGTCCATCTCTACCAGTTAGCTCCTCTATTACATAAACTAGAATGCTGCTCAGTAAGCTCCCCACACCAAGAATACTCGAGTAAAGAGCAAGACCCATGCTTCGTAGTTCTTTTGGGACCTGATCATAGAAGAATTCCTGGAAACCAATAATGGTAAAAACGTCAGCAACTCCAAATAAGAAGTATTGAGGAATAAGCCACCACACACTCATTGGAATAGTTGCATTTGGATCATCAACTAGACCATAGTTTATTGCTGCTTGTAGCCTTCTCATCTCAACAAGAGCCGCAAATACTACTGTAATTATAGACAGAAATATTCCAGTTCCAATTCTTTGTAGCATTGTGATGCCTAAGGGTTTCTTAGTGAAAAATCTTGCTACTGGTACAAATATACGGTCATAGATGGGAGTAAAAACAACAATGCCCAAAGGGATTACGGTCTGAAGGGAAGCAGGAGGAATGTAAAACCCAGGAAAAATGGTTCTGTCCATAGTAATCCCTTGCTTGGTAAAGAAAGTAGGAATCTGAGCAAAGACAATACCAAACACCAGGCTTGCAGCCCAAATAGGAGCAAGCCTTAGAACAGCTTTTGCCTCTTCCACCTCACTCAGGCTACAAGCCTCTTCTTTAGAACCAATCGGTACAAACAGTGCTTTGTCAAGGAAGCTGCCAATATGGAAAATACAAAAATACTTGGTCAAAGGAGTTTATTATCTTACCAATCCAAGGAGGCTAGATTAAATAATATTTTTCTACTGAGATGGAGGTTCGATGGAGTAATTATCCAAAGCTTGGAATTTATTGCAACAGAGGTGGATAATAACAAGATTACCTTTACAGGCATCACGAAGTGCTGTAGATAATAACTAGTTACATTGAAAATTCCAATAAGATTCACAGTAACCTCATTATAAAAAAAAAATCAAAGCATGCAAGAAACAACTTCCTGACATGATTTTTCTTTTCTTTTGAAATTCAAGGAGGTAGGATTCTTTTTTCGTTTTTAGTGATGCGATAGTATAGTTCCTTAAAAGATCCACCATCTTACTCATCCAAAGCAGCCACAATAAAGAACAGGGTTCTATTGCAAGATGGTTACATAATCACAGGTAATATTTTTCAGACATCTTCAAAGCCTTAGTTAAGCTAATAATAAATGGAATAAACAATGAAGTAATGACGGCCAAGTTGAAGCCCCATTTTATTGACAAACTGATTCAACTAGTTTGAGATTCAATTTTTAATCCTCGAGAAATTTTAACTTGCCTCTACCACAGAACACTGAACATCTAAACACATATTATATGCAAACGTGATTGAATTTTATCATATGTTCAACCATTGCTGCTACTTTTAGAATACCAGTAAATTAAAACTGATGGCTTTTCAAAAACATACAATAATTAGTTGTTTCTCTTACTTGAATTGTTTGCTAGTTTGATGAGGTGTGGTATTTCCAGCTACCTCTTTGAAAGGAATGCTTGATAGGGCAATTTGCCGATTTCTTATGGCAGCAACAAATACATGGCCAATTCTAACAAACGGGCTCTTCTCATGCCCTTCAATGTGAAACCTGTAAGTCTTAGTTCCAAGCAGGAAAATCAACAATGCCACGATCATTACAAGAAATGGGATTCCAAATCCAAGAACCCAGCCAACGTTGTCCTGTATATAGTTCAATATCAGTACAGATACCAAGATGCCTGCACACATGGTAAAATACCACCAGTTAAAAAATGAGCTTCGTTCTTTGCATTCTTTGGGATGTTGTTCATCAAATTGATCAGCTCCAAAAGCTTGAACACAAGGCTTATGTCCTCCTTGACCAAGGGCCACCAGGTAAAGTGCTGAGAAGAACAATATGACTTGCAACTTAGTAGAA
>JANTPZ010019470.1:0-14463 GCA_025593235.1 Vachellia pachyceras | reverse complement strand
GGACCCAACAAAAGCGAAGAGGAAAAGGAGCTTACCAGTTGCGAATCCTTAAGATGCAAATCCTTAGCTTGGATGAGATGCGACGGAGAAGAGGTCTGCAGTGAGGAGCAGAGAGGACGGCGATTTCGCCTGAAGTCTGTGTGAAGAGCGAGTGGAGAAGAAGAGCGATTTCACCGGAGGGAATTACGCTGGTTTTGGTAGGATGAAACTTGAGATATGGAAGTGAAATTGAGGTGGGAAGCGAAGAATTGAGTTGTTTGGTAAGTGGGAAGCCACTTCCATCAAATGTGGGAAGTGAGTTCTCAGCTGGGGCATAGGAACTGAGATGAGTTCCATGGAATTCAAATATATGGACCATTTTGCCCCAATATCTGGCGACGCAGTGATGGAGTGCAAACAGCAGCAATGAAGGAGTAGCGATGACGGAGTGCTGACGGCGGCGATGAAGGAGCAGCGACGACGGAGTGCTGACGGCGGCGATGAAGGAGCAGCGACGACGGAGTGCTAACGGCGGTGACGAAGGAGTGTAGACGGCAGTGACGAAGGAGTGCAGACGACAGCGAACTCGACCAGCACCCCATATCTCGATGACGAACGTGACCTCCACCCCAGATATCGGGGACGAACTCGACCCCCATCCCCAGATCTCCGCGACGAACTCGACCCCCATCCCCAGATCTCGGCCGGAGATGAACTAATGGCCAGAGACGCACTCGAACCCACAACGGCGACGAACTCGAACCCACAATGGCGACGAACTCGACGCTGCTGTTGTGGGGGAGGGGAATAATTTTTTTTTTTTGGAAAGAAGATAAAATTTTTTGTTGTGAGGGTATAGTAGTCTTCTCACATTATAAATATAAATATTAAATTAAAATAATACCCCACTTCTTCCAACATACCAAACAAACTTTTAATCTCACTTCCACTTCTAGTTCCACTTCCAATTCCACCTCCCATTCCACTTCTAATTCCATCAAAATCAATTCCCCGTACCAAACGGGGCATTAGGGATTTGCGATGGAATAGGAGGTACTCGAAGATGCAAACAGAGATTTGAGATGAAAATTTCAAAGAAAAGGAACAAGAAAGGCGCGATCGAGGGAGATTGGTGAATAAAAATTTTGAAAAATTGTTTTTGAAATCAATCTTTGAGGCAATATTTTTCAAATTTTTTAAAGATAAAAAATTACCTGCGAATTTTCAAATCCACAGGTAATATTTTTTTAAATTTTTTAAAAATAAAAAATTACCTGTGGATTTTTAAATCTGCAGGTAATATTACCTGTGAAAAAATCAACATATAATATTTTTTTAAAAAATAAAACATTACCTCCGGAAAAAAATCCACAGGTAATTTTTTTAAATTGTTTTAAAAATAAAAATTACATGCGGATTTTCAAATCCGCAGGTAATATTACCTGCGGAAAAAAATCATGTATTTTAACCTGAGGAAATTACTGCGGAAAAAATCCGCAGGTAATATTTTTTAAAATTTTTTTTAAAAATAAAGGATTACCTGCGGATTTGAATTACCTGTGGAGAAAAATCCACAGGTAATTTTTTAATTTTTTTTAAAAATTTAATATTTCCTGCGGATTTTCAATTCAGTAGGAAAAATACCTACGAATTTTTTTCCGCAAGTAATTATCTACGAATTTAAAATCCGCAGGAAAATTACCTGCAGATTTTTTTCGCAAGAAAAATTCGCAGGTATATTATAATTTTTTACTAGTGGTTTCACCTTTATGCTTTGTGACACCCTCTCAAATAACTCAGCTGCATCTCCAGGTTTTCCCTCTATTCTGATACATGCAAAAAAATTATAGACTGTTTAAAAAAAGAACACAATTGGACATCGAACATGGAAAAATTTACAACCAGATAAATAAAGAGTACTATTTATGAAAGGGATCAGATGCTCAAGTATTCATGATAACCCTTAATGGGAAAATGTGGCAAACGACAAACATAATCTTTTGAAAAAAATTGTGTATGCATCTTAATTTTTAACAAGTTATGATACCCACGATATCTATAAAGTGCTACTTCCTAGTTTATAAGGATGGTTCTAAACTTTCATACAGGAAAAAGAATCCAATTCCAATCCCCACCAGTGTTTCCAGAACTCTCTAAAAGCAAGCAAACGTAATCTTTATTGCCTTTGTTTAAGGGTCAGCTATGATTTATGCATACAAGTTTAAGACTACATCTCCTCGACAAAATCCGGAAATTTTAAAAACTTACAAGTAACAAGAAAATTATAAAAACGAAAGACCAGTAGGGGATACATGACCACGAATTCGAAACTGAAAGACTAGCAGGGGACACGTGACTAGAGCAAGAGCAAAAATTGAACCTTGAACAATTATACAACAAAAGAACCTAAATTGGGGGTGTAAGTTAGATCGCAGACCTGGGAAAATGGGGGGTCAAAATGAAAGTTCTTAATATTTCTACTCCTTTGTTTTGACGTCGCAAATATGAATCTGATTACAAGTCGCTTCAATCATTTGAGCGTGCCTGCGATCCATGCTTGAAGCCATACAATTCTCAGAATTTCCAGTTTCACAATTAAAAGTTCATTTACCTTGGTCCAGCTCACAACAAAAAGGGCTAAATGGACAATGGAGATGACAAGAACAGAGTGCATAGAAAACATCCAACTTTATGGACTGAAATGGGTGTCAGCTAGAGAGGTAAAAAACGATTCGGCGAGTCATGATTCTCTCTCCTCCTTGTTGGGCGATTTTGTTTTTCTAATTTTTGTTATTTCCTTTCCCCAGAAAGTGACAGGGTGACATGATACGATGATCCATGCATATGGTGGTAGATTTATATGGAGTCGTAAGTCATCGTAATTTTATGTATATGGACTTTGGCCTCCGATGGTCCTGTGTCTCCATTATATTGTTCATCATCATCGTATATGACAGACAATGATGTAAACTCTCTCTCTCTTACTCTCATATTATTCGTATTTATCAATATAAATTTCATATATTACTTTCCTTTAATTTGTTCTCATTTAATATCCATGTATACATGTGTTTCCATCTAGCTCAATGCCGTAAAGCATTATCTGCTTGATTACTGGCCTGATTTGTTTGATACTCAAAACTTGCCGATCTCGCCCAATTTTTGGACAAGGCAGTGGGTCAAGCACGGGAAACGCTCTTCGAACACGTTCAGTCCGCAACAGTATCTCTAAATAACTCTTGATCTTGCAAAGCTGTATGCTAAACCCATCTTTGATGAACTTAAGAAAGAAGGTAAGGGAAGACTGGGGATATTGGTTCAGTATTTAATTGTAAACCTAACACAAGTTTTTTTAATTTGTGACTCTTTGGATCACATGATGAAATGATTTCATTTTTCAAGACTAACTAATTAACTGGGTTTCACTTAATTTGTTTTAGGAATCAACCCAGATGGATCTACTCCACATTATGCCGCAGTCATGCAAGCAGCTGTTAAGAAAATCACGGATCGTGAGCCAATGCTAAATATACAATTAATTAAATGATTTAGGTGATCATATGGGAAGATAGCGAGTTGCGACCCTGACTTCCTATTTGCAGCTCCTTGATATACAAACCAGTATGTCATAAATTAATTTTCCATGTTCCAATTAATTACCACCATATTTATTATTTTTTGTTATTGTATCAATAGCTAGCGTTTGAATTCTGAATCTTGCTTCATTTTTTCCCCTAACAGGTTGGAAGCAGCCATCTTATTCGCAAGTCCTAATAAGGGTTTGGTTTCTGTAATTAAGTGTCTATATTACGAGTTGTGAGAGCCCCTAGTCTGTAAATAAAGGGTTGCAAGTGCCGTGGGCTATAAATAAAGGGTTGTAAGAATGGCTTTCTCTCTTTATTATTTCCTCTTCCTACTTCTTTTATACAAGAGCCTATTATATGTCTTCCCCACGTCCACAGGATTTTTTATTTGGTGCAGAATATTATTATAAGGATGTCTAATTCAAATTCAACGCTTGATAATATCAAGAATTTTTTATTGGAAAAAATATGTTAATAGTAAATATAAAATGCCATTACTCAATTTTCAAAATTAATTTACCATGTAAACGTGAAATGAAGTACGTTTTTTCCATATAGTCTAAAAAGGAATATTTAGAAATGAGTGGTTTTTTAAAATGCTTGGTTCATTTGCATTATTTAATTTCTTGAAAAATTAACTTTTCAAGTATATAACTTCTTAGGAAATTTATATAAAAATTATTTGATGAATTTTGTATTTCTTATGAAGTTAAAATTAAAAATATACTTCCTCCGATGTTATTTATAATCAACATTATATTTCATGGATATAGTCCTAAATTAATTGCATTTCTTTCTCATTTTTTAATTCTTTCACACTCATCATCTTCATTAATAAGGATCTATTTAAAAAATATATATATCTTACATATTCATTATTTTTAACTAATTTTAACTGTTAGTTCAGATTTATACAGTTTTTGCTTATGAAAAGAACCTAATGAAGTATTGTAGTTTTTATTTGAAAGATGAAATATTAAGAAAGTAATAAAACTTAGGTATTCCATGATAAGTTATTTTCTTAGTTGCAAGAGAAGTGCAGGTCTTTTATTGGAAGCTAAACCTTTAGTTTACATAAGATGGCAAGTTAAAACTTGAGATTACAACCTTTAATTACACTAGCATAATTCCACAACATATCAGCCCGCAAACGGGTATTGCAACCACGATGAGGCCCTGAAGAAACTCCATCACTTTAGCACATTGATGCGCCTCTTGCCTAGAAATCTGCACATTTGTGGGCACATCGGATTCCAATATCTCCATCATAGTAAATCATGATTGTACCCTCTATGATCACTGATTTAACTGGGTGATTAACAAATAGACCGTTAGTCATTTTAGGTCCTCATAGAAAATTTTGACCGAATTAATATAGTACATCTATAATTTGGCTCGTATTTACTTTGAGAACTAAAAAATGAAATTAATTCCTAGTAAGCAATCTAAACTAAAATTGAGTTGATGAATTTTTAAGTAAATTTTATGAATCAAATTGAAATTAAAATGTTTCTTTTTGGTATTTTTGTATGAAAATTATTGAAATGAATCAGTGATTTATCCCACTATCACTTTCACCCATCAGCAAATATAGCACCTTCAAAGAATCTATGTAGCCGAGAACCTTCCTGAAGAAAAGAAGTTAAACCTTTAATGAACAACTAAGAAATATGGACTTCGTTAATTTCCAAAATATCAAACTTTTATATTCTACTTATCTAATATAAAGCGCCTCCTAAATACATAGATCCATTCATATAGGTTGTATATTGTAACATCCCAAAATTTGACCTATGTGATATAAAATGTAATTCATGCTTTGGGAAGTTAATTACAAAATTTTGGATAAGTATGAATAAATTTTTGGGTCAAAAGTTATTTAAGGATATATTTTTATTTTTAAGTAAATTTAAGAAAAATAAATAAATTGTCTAAAAATTTATCAAAAGAATTATTTTACATAAAAAGTGTCAAATTCTAGCACGTAGAATCATGTCTATTGCTCGAGCCTAAAGGCCATTTTGATGCCATCCGTCGTGAGAGTCACCCGCGTCACTCCTCTTAGACTACGATCGGCGAAGGCCAAGCTAAAGGCTTCATCTATTTTTTCGGAGAATGTGAGGAATTTTATAGGAAATTAAATAAATCTAACGACCAGTGTGTTTGTATTAATTTAAAAATGTAAAAATACAAATTTAATGAAAACTTAAAAAATCCAAGACTCATTTTAGCTTAACATGTTCCCTGCATTCCAATCTCCTTGAACCAAATAAATGATTAACATTCACGCCATTAAGATGATAACAAGTGGCAATTAGCTCATTTGGAAAAGCGGTAGAGAAGTACTTTTACGTAAGTCGAGACAAATTTATGAAGGAGATTATCTCATTTTACGGAAAAATACTGTTGAACGTGCTTTTGGGCTCCTGAGAAGCTTTGCCAAATGGAGCTATTGTTGTTGGTCCGGGCTACCAAATGGAACTAGTTTTCTTATTAGCGAAGTAATATGAACAGTTAAGATTTAATTTAAAAATGATAATTTTTTTAAATTAAAAATCAGTTCTTTAAAAAATAATTGTTAAATAGGATCTTTAGCTTACACTCAACACTCATTAAAATTATTTTTTAAAGGAATACAATCTTTCAAATAAAATCATATCTGAAGCATCAAACTAATCTAAACCGTCTTTTTTACTAGTTTTCACTTTCAGGAAAATCAACAAATAGTAAATATGTAAATAATAAAAAAATAAAAGTAAAAAAGTCTCACACATGCCACACGTGAAAAACGTCATGAATAATATGGGGGGGTGGGCTACATCTTTGTAATTGTTCACTCAAATCAAGAAACAAATGCATGCATCCTCCTTGAGAGTCAAACATGGAAACAAAAGACAAAGAAAAGAGAATCCAACCTACTTTATCACTCTTTAAAAACACACCTAAAGGAAGTGCTTATTAATGCTATTGTGGAACCAAAATATTGGCTAATATATTATATGAACGTGTATATATATTAAATAAAGTTATACTTGTAAATATTAAATCATTTTCTATGTTTAAGAAAACAGTTTATATTCCTTGAACCGCGCAAGTGGGCATACTATCGTAGTATAGAGAAGTTTGTACATAGCATCATTTCAAAACATTATCATATCATTCCTATATAGGACAATTTGGTGGTTACGCTCAACTTTTATTGTTTGAATATTTTAAATACTGTCATGTTTTGTGGATTAATATCTTTTATTCTAATGTAATAGTTTAAAAATTTAAGATAATATATATGGGGCCTCCTTGTGTGCGTGTGTTATATATATATATATATATATATTAATGCAAGTATGTAACAATATAATGAGCTAAGGAAAAAAATAGTAGATAAAATAGATTATAGAAATTTTATATCCTTATATTTGGAAGAATAAAAGGAAATACGAAATCAAGAAAATTAAGGAGAGAATTGGGGATTTGATAGATTAATTAGAGAATGTGATATGTTTATTGTAAGTGAGCTTTCATGATATGTAAATGTAAGTAAGATTTCACAATATGCAACGAGCTTTCAGGGAGTGCACAATTGCATCAAATTTTTCAAAAATATAAATGCATCTTACCTTTTACATTATGTAATTAACCTTCTACGATATAAAATGAACTTTTACTATATACAAGTGAACTTTGACAAAGGTGAATGTATTATCTATAAAAAACAATGTATCAATTCAATCCATATCAGTTGCATTTTAAATAATGAATTCTATTAAAATCCAGTTAAAATAAAAAAATTTAAATTCAGATATACACTTTTAACAAATTTGTAATTAGACTTCGATGCTCGATTAGGTGTTTAGATGTCACTTGCGTTGCTCGAAGCTTGATTAGGTATTTAGACAATGTCGGACTCATGACCTAACTTAAGGGGTGTAAATTATTTTTTGAGAAAATAAGTTAGACTTATTCTTAATATATTTTGAAAAGAATTTGAGAAAAAATTTAGTATGTTTAAAATTAGTAAATCGATGAATGCAAAATAAATCACATAACACTAATATATATCTAATTTTTTAAAAATTAAAGGGTGTAACTGAATTCGTTGGATCTAACATAGGTCCGCCCCTGCGTTCAGATGTCAGTTGCGCTGATGATGTGCACACATACATACAAACACATACATACATTACGTTGATGTCACTTGCGTTCATACGATTGTTTGGGAATTTCGTTAAAAGAAAGGAGTTTCATTAGAAGAAAGAAGTTTATAAATTTTCAGATGGTTTTACAGATTTCAAGATGATTTTTATTAAATTTAAAGTTATTTTTAGAGATTTTGAGACGATTTTAATTCAAGTTGTGTGTTCCGTTATAGGGATGAAGTGTCAAACAAACGCAACGTAATCCTCGTTGATATGCCTTTTTGACCAATGATGCAATTTTCGCCCTTCGAGGGACATCGACGTCCACTTTCTTTTGGTCAATAAAAGTCATTGTACCTTTTATTAATTTATCTTCGGGCAAGTGCCTTTGTGTGTACACACGTCTGTTTATTGATGGTGAGGTGGGGTGTGTGTTCATGTGAATTTTTTTTGAAGATGTTCATGTGAATTTTAAATTGTAATGAAATGCCATGCTCTTTCCTCCTCTCTCGTGGATTTTATCTTTTGTTGACTAGACTCTTGGATGGCCTCGAGTCATTTTATATATTTAATCTCATAATTATATATATTTGGTAATGTTGAGGTTGGTACCATATATACAGGCATATTGTGTAAAGTGAAACAGAGAAATTAACTAATTAATTGGAGGGACATTTTTCTAACTAAGATTTGCCAACACAAGGGGTCGTCAAAGGACACCAGGGATATTTCTATTCTAACTCTGTTGATCGCAATAATGTTAGAGGTGTTCGGCCAAAAAAAAAAAAAAGCAATAATATTAGAGGTGTGCTCAGGAATAAACCAATCTATTAATTAACTCAGCAATAATATTATTTGTCAATGGAGAATCTATCCCCAATTTTTTGCCCCAAAGGATATAACTCCAATTCTCTCAAAAAGTAATTAATTTTATAATAAGACGGGCTTTAAGTCTCATCTCTTTTACTTTCACTGCTGATAATTTTGACAGCATTATATGGTTTTGACTACCAAAAATTATTTCAGCTGAATTAAAGATAGGTTATGTAAGCCTGAATTTAATTATTTCAGCTGAATTTAAGTAAAATTTAATTTTAAATTTCCAAAACGCTAGGTAAGCTCTCCATCATTTTTCAGCAAATTCATGATTATATTGCATCCATCGAAAAAATTTGCAATCTGGATTTTTGGACCATTCGATTCAAATAGCAGTAATAACAACAAATAAGTGTTACATCAGATTAATTTGAATCCGAAACAAAGGGAGATTATATGATTTTGAACGAGCCAGTAACATGTCCCATGTCGTTATTGTAATTTGTAAGACACTTCTAACTAACATACATATATGTATCAATAAAATTAGTTAAAAATATTAAATTTGTTAAAAAAATTCAAGTATTTTTTAATATTACCTTTATTAACTACATTAAATTAACTGTAACATCATATTAATTCTTACTCTCTCTTCTCCCCATATTAAATATATGGATATCTTAGGGAAAATTTGATGCTCATCAAAACTATCAAAATATCTTATGAAAAAGATAAAAAAACACTTCATAAAAAGCGTCTTATTATAAAAAATGGAGGGAGTAAGAATTGGGTTGGGGCACATATACTTCTTCCTTTTCCTATAAAGCTGCCACTAGCTCAGAGCGAAAGTCAGGTCATAAAATAATCAAATCTGAAATTAGACACGTACCTCCCTTCAATGACCATACATGGATGTTCTGGTCTTTTAACAATATTTAGAAATTCATAATTAGACTAAGAATTTGTTAACAATATAAACATGGATTTAAATTTTGGTTTTTCAATTGGATTTAATTGAAAATTTTCAAAGTTTAAACAATATTATTTAATCTTTAGGGCAATATTCCTAGTATGGCAAAATATGGGAAAAATTCATTCAAAGACCACAGTAGTGATTTAATATCGAATAGCTCCGAAATAATCCTGAGACTTCACATAATTATTAAGAAAGTTAACTGTACAGCTGAAAGCAAAATGTTTACTGCACAATTTGAAGTCTTTTTTTTAATTCATTCCATTAAATTGATTGATTAGAAGTCAAGAGATGCCATCTTGGTCTCCTTCATTTATGGGTCTTCTTTGTTTATGAAGAGGGCATCCGATGTGTCAGATAATATAAAGGGTTTTATGCATTTGGCCTTTTATGTTGAATTGACGTCTTTATTAACAGAAGTCTTGGACTCTTGGTCTTTAAAAATTATTCCTAGTGTAGCTGATATTCAATAGTTTTGATAATTAAGAAATGCAAATGCACGTTGTCACCGGAAAAAAAACAAACAAGAAATGCAAATGCAAATGCAAATGCAAATGCAAGAAGGCAGTAATAAAGTCTTGGTCATTGTAAATTGTGCAAATCTTGATGGATATTCAATAATTTAATCATTAAAAAATCCAAGTATAATTCAGTTAGGTTTATAACTATAAATACCTTCACGATGATGATCTTGAATATAAACATACACCCAACTCAGCCTTTATTCACTTCTATTTCTTCAATTCAATTAGATCAGTTGCCTGTGTGTGTTTCTTCTTCCTCTCAAATACCTAAAATGAGGTCAATTCAATTAGATTATTCTCTGGATCCTAATCCCAATATTTTAACTATTCTCAGTATTGATGGAGGTGGTGTTAGGGGCATCATCCCTGCAATTATTCTGGAATGCCTTGAGAAAGAGCTTCAGGTTTGTTTTGTTTAATCTCTTTATTATTTGAATATTCTTCCATATTAGGATTTGTTAGTGTCAAGTTAATTCTTGTTTTTCCCTTTACATGATATGATGGAGATTGTGTTTGGAATAAGGTGGTAAAAATAGCTTTTATCTAATCTGACTTTTGTAAACTTAAGGATGTGTTTGGATTAGTAGTGAAAAAAGTGGATCCTTTTCAATCGAACTTATCAAGTAATGTAGTTAATGTATTATTCATTAAAAATTTGAAAATAATAAATTACTTAATTAAATATTTGTAATGAATTAAAAATATAAATAATTAGAAAAAGACTATAGATTAGTTAGTGTAATTTAATTTATTTTCGGATGACCTTTATAAAAAAACGTAATTTGATAAAAATTGATTTGCTTGGAAGATATGATTGAAAAGCATATCTAGATGTAAAATGATTAGTATACAGACTGTAGGTATACAATTTAATACATTTAGAAAAAAATTAAAATTAAAATGATAAAAAATAAAATGAGCTAATTTATTATAAGAAAAAATTGTAAATGCAAAAAAATATAAATATAAATGGAAGATCCCACAAAAGCACTTTCAAAATATGAAAAGCAAAAATGAGTAGCCATTTGAAGTTACATAATCTCATGTTAGGTCGTCAGCTTCAATTAAGAATTTGCATATCTTAGGGAAAGGAATCACTACCCCTTAATTCTATAAAAATGGGATTTCCCTTATCAATATATTTGCATGTCAAGCATAAAGAATTGCAATTTGATTAGAACATGCCCAATAAAATATAAAAAATTTGCATATATATAATTAGAACTTCGGGAACTTCCAAAAAAAAATATATTAAATGCTCAGCAAAATAGGAAATACTTCATAAAATATGGAAAATTCACACATACGCAAAAGGAAAAAAAAGGAAATTAACACTATAAAAAATTATTTTTACCGATGACTTTTAGCAGTGATAGATAAATCGCCACTGAAAGTAGCATTCACAACAAGATGACAAAAAGTGATTTGGAATCACAAAAGTGAAAAGATTTTTATCACCGTTGAAAGTCATTTTTTGTAATATAAGTAAATTTATAATATTTTGAAATCAAAAATTGATTTTTCGAATGATTTGAAATTTTGTATATTGAAGATTAAGATTTGTTCTTTATATATTTTAAGGGTATTTTGGTGATATTTTTTTCCAAATATAGCTATCATTTAGTATGAAATTTCAAAATTATCACCAAAAAAATTTTAATAATAATAGTAAAAATGAAAAACTATAAAAAATATGTTAAAAATTATTTTCACTTAAGATAGTATTAAAAAATATAGTTAAGGTAGTAAATATAACCCTAATCTTATTCTCAGGTGCATTGAGCATCCTAATAATTTTTCTGTGCAATTTTGTCCATCATATTTTCAATTTGGTTCAATTTCATCCTCCCTGTAACCCTGATAACTTTTATCCAATTCTTTTAGGGAAAACTAGTATGGTATGTTCCAACTTTTAGCTCACTTATAATTTAACCCCTCAAACTATTTTATGAAATCAAACTAATAAAAAATGAGCTTGTAAAACCCCTCAACAATTTTTTATGAAAATTTTAAAAATTAAGTTTATTTACAATAATTTATCCATTTCGGGTCAAAAAGATCACATATCCATTTAGGGTTAGTTTAGGATCAAAAGAATAAAATTTTTTTTCAGTGGATCATAATTTCACGAAAAAACTTATATAGCTTAACTTTTCATGAGAATTTCAAAAATTAAATTAATTTTTCAAAATTCATCAATCTGTGCCAGAAAGGCCACATCTTATTTCATGGCTACTTTGGGGTCAGAAAACCATGTTTCATGTTGATTCCAGAAATCAAATTTATTTACAGTAAACTTGCTTTATGAAATCTTCATGAAAAATTGTTGAGACTTGGAAACTCATTTTTATTAGTTTGATTTCATAAAATATTTAAAAGGACTGGATTATGTGTATGTTAAAAGTTAAAGACTAAAAATTATTTTTTCTTAAAAAATTGGCCAAAAGTTAATTGAGTTAAGGAAGGAATGAAATTGCACCAAATTAAAAACATAAGAATAAAATAGCATAAAAAAGATTAAGGTGTTAGGTGTGTCTGAGAAGTAAAATCAAAATTATATTTGTTACATACTTTACCCTTAAAAATAAACTATAGACAGTGAAATTTAAAGAAACATAAGCATAGAACGGAAGGACAGAGAATAAGGAGCTGATGATGATGGAGTGGGTGCAATTTGAAGTTTAGAGGAGAAATATTTATCTGTAAATTCAAATTGGACATATTTTTATCGTGTCAGTAGTGAGCATTAGAAAAGTACTTTACATAAATTGAAATAAAATGCTTTTCATATACTTGCTAATCAACACGTGTTTGCGGAAAAACCAGACTTATGTCCATTTAATGTGTTTGTTTGGAAAAGCTTATTTACTCCCTAAAAGCACGTTCAACAGTGTTTTCCGTAAAACGAGATAATCTCCTCCACATATTTATCTTGACTTGTGTAAAAGTATTTTTCTACCGCGTTTTCAAATGGACCCAATTGTCAGATCAAATCATAACATTTGGACCTTTTTTCCCCTTTATCTTTTACTTACATATATTGGGTTAATTGTAATTATATTTTTTATAAAAATTTGAAAATTGAGGTTTGATTGGTAAATAGACTGTAATGAATTTAAAGAACCTCATTGTTTATGGGCAACATAATTGAATTCAATGACTATAATGATAATAATTAGGTTCTTAATTTAGTGTTTGATCTGAAAAAACATACTGATGGTTGGGGCTTGGATTTGGTGATGGAGGTCAGAAATATGACAAAAATGCAAGAATCGCAAACTATTTTGATGTGATCGCTGGGACAAGCACTGGTGGCCTTATCACAGCCATGCTCACTGCTCCAGATAGAGATAACAACAACCGTCCTAAATTTACCGCCACGCAAATTGTGGATTTCTACGACAAAGAATGCAAAAAAGTTTTTCCCCCAAGAAGGTATTGTTTTAAATTTATTTTCAAGGAGTCACGTCTAAATTATTTAACGTATGTGCGGTGCGTTTGATCGGTTCACGGTTGACCTCATAAATTTTGACTCGGTTGAAATTAGTAATTCCCTATAATTAATTCACTGCAATTTAATTTCTATGATCATTCTAATCATTTAAAACTTTAATCTTTAAGCTCAATAAAATATACAATTTTATTTTTCAAAATATATGAATTGATAATAAGTCAAAACTATAAAAATAAAAAGATTAATTTTCCCTGTACAAGGGTATTTTATAAGTACAAGGGTATTCATAAAATACTCACAAGGAATTGGTGTCTAACTTAGAAACAAAAGATTTCTTAATAATGTATACGCTCAAGGAATAGCTATAAAATGGTGAACACTGTATCTATAAGAACCTCTATGAATAAAAGCCCTTAGAAACATGCCATAATTCTAACAAATTTCGAAACTTATATAAATTTTTTTGTAAAAAATACAAACGCGGTATCATATATCTTCGTGTATTGCAGAATATATTCAGACACAGTATGAGCAATTGAGTTTTCAGACACAACCTGTTTTTCTATCGCTCTCTTCTCTCATCTACTTTTTTTTTAATCACTCTTTAATTTTTCTTCAATTTACTTTACAAAAATCTATTTATTAAAATGTACTGTTCTGCACAGATTTTGTTTGTGGAGGTGGCTACGAAAGATCCGAGCTTACCTCCGCAAACCAAAGTACGATGGTGTAAATTTACATAACATCGTAAGAGACAAGTTGGGCGAAACAACATTGAGTGAGACAGTTACCAACGTTGTGATTCCAACCTTCGACATGAACCAAATCCGACCTCATATTTTCTCAAGCTTTAAGGTATGCAATGTGTGTGTGAGTGTTTATCAGTGAGAGATAATTACACTACCAACCAATCACATTCAACTCCTCTTATCTTTAATCTAAGAGATAATCGGACAGTTAATTTTAATCCTAAATATAAAACATATTTTTAACTTTT
>JANTPZ010019469.1:0-23017 GCA_025593235.1 Vachellia pachyceras | reverse complement strand
TCATGAAACCAATGGCTACAACAAAGTAAAGCAGAGTCTTCTCTTTATGAAACCAATGGCTACAGCAAAGTAAAACAGAGTCTTCTCTTTATGAAACCAATGGGTACAACAAAGTAAAACAGAGTCTTCTCTTTATCATTCTCCTCTTCATACTGGACACTTGTTGGAGCTTCATTCGTGTTATTGTCTGAGTATTTATTGAGCACAGGTTTTCCACAGAGATGTTGATTTCCAGCATAAATGGATGGATCCTCAAGAGTGAGGAACTGGTTTGCTTCTGGAATGGGCCCTGAAAAGTTGTTGTATGACAAATTCAAGTGGCTCAATGAACACGAATGAAATTAACAGTCTCGCCGATGCTCTTGCGAAAGAGGCTATATCCTCCTCTTCTCTTTACCGTTCATGCCCACATTATTTGCAGGCTTTATACTTAAAAAACTCTTTGGGATTAGATCCCCTCTCTGTATGACCTCTTTCCTTTTCTGAGCTTTTTTGCTCCCCTTTTATCAAAAAAAAAGTGGCTCAATGAAGTCAAAGATGACATGCTACTTGGAAGTGGGCCTGCAGTTGGGTGAGTTCATGAGGGAGGAATATTCAGACTATTAAATAAGAGAGATAGAAAAGCTGCGAGGAGTGAATGAGGGAGAAAGAGAGAGAGACGGCGGTGGAGAGCAGAGGGAGCACGTGGTAGGATGTAAGCACTTTTGGTCAATGTTAGGGAACGTGCACGTGACTGCGGATTGAAAAGGATGATATTGCTCTTTATTTTCGGATTTTCAAATAATATTACTCGTTGAAAAACTTCTGTTCCATAATAGAAACTTTCGGAATAAATTTACTCTTTTAATCCTTAATTTAATATATTTATTTTAACATGTGTGTAGATGTGTAACATTTACATATGTATTTATTTTAATATTTTATTTTATCATCATATTATGATTTTAATAACAAAATCTTTAACTTGATAATACTTTGAACTTTGAAATATGAATCCTAATTTTAAGACATTTTTATTAAACACACACACATATATATATATATATATCTCTAATGAGGATAAATATGTGCACGTGTAGAGCATTTAACAATGGGGATATGACCTAACAGAAAGATTCGATCCCTCATAATATGATGGACTAAAATTTGAATTTTAGCTCGAAAATGTGCTTATATTTAGTATTCAACTGCTTCTTGAACATTAATGATTCCAATAAAAATATACCTGCAATTATGCAAAAATAAAAAAGACCGTAGCATTTAAGTTCAGAATCTTGTTACATTTGCTTTTGAATGGTTGCTCTCCATTTCATGGCAGTTGTCCGTCTGGTGTAAAATGGTTCTTGTTTGAGCAAATTTTAGTAAATAATTAAAGTTAAATTAAATTGGAAGAAATTGGGGCACCGATAGTGTAAAAATGATGAAATTACACTGAGTTCAATATGTTCAATATGTTTACAATGAAAGGTAGGGTACAAAAAGTAGTTGGTTGCGTCCAACATCCCTATAGAATCTTAGGGTAGTGGTTGCTGGATCTTTGGATCCTAACCATTTGGTCCGACGTTAGGGGGAGTTGGCGATGAACATGACCTCTAGATGCGGTTTCACATGCTCCATAAGCGTTTAACTATTAGGACTCCTAGTAGATCACATTTTGAATTGGTTTTATCTGTTGGGCCTTAAACGGGTTTGAGCTAAGTCATTTTTTGGCATATAGTTCTTCGAGCAATTTTTAATTTTATTCACCTAACACTTTGTTTGTAGAATGCTAACAAAGTAAAGTCATATATATGATTTAATTAAAAGAAAAAAAATACAAAATAAAAAATTTACAAAAAAAATTT
Organism: Vachellia pachyceras; assembly: GCA_025593235.1. Lineage (NCBI taxonomy): Eukaryota > Viridiplantae > Streptophyta > Magnoliopsida > Fabales > Fabaceae > Vachellia > Vachellia pachyceras. The sequence goes on along the minus strand of JANTPZ010019469.1, from coordinate 21,173 downwards.
AGTCTGTAAGATTGTTTTTCCGGATAATAATTAGTCTAAGTTTTGTCAATGGAATAAATTAACAATTTTGTTTCAAGTTACAAAGGATTGAAAAATAAGGATTCTAGAATAGCCTTCTATATACACTATCCAAAGTCAATCTAGTCCATTGTTTGCAAATGTGTGCATTTTTCCTATATACACACAGTCCAATAAATTTGATAAACGAAAAGTTTAAAATCAAACATTTTTTAGAAGATGATGGAAAAAATGCATAAAGAATATATATAATGTCCCTTTTTCACCACAGTATTGTAAAAATACGTTTTATAAATTAAGATAAAAATTTTTCTAATATATTAACTTTATAAATTGTAAATTACTTTAAAAAAGTGATACATACCATTAATCTAAACAAGCTAATGTTATTTTCCTACAATATTTTCTTTTTGTTTTTTCCCCTCGGGAAGGTTAAAAAAATTATAGGAGCCTGTTCACCCTCTAATTCTTAATTTGACAAATAGCTAAATAACCACAAAACAAAAGCGACTATAAGCTTATATATTCAGTCTGTTCACCCTCTAATTCTCACAAAAACTTTTGTCACATATAAATAATTTAGAAGGAACAATATCAAAATCCACATAAATCATTATTTTCAAAATATATCATATGTAGCACATTCATTAGATATTTTTTTTATTTCTTTGCTCTTTATATATAAAACATCACTACAGCTTGAGAAAATAGAATGATGCCTCAACAACTTGAGTGTTTGGTTCAATAATAAGCCGTTAGTGTCGACAAATGAATTAAAATCTAGTTGACTTTTTTTTATAGATATTAACACAACTTCCAAAAGTTCAAATTAAATTATTGGAAAAAGTATATGAGAGTTACCTATATATTTTTCTCAATTTTTAATTTGGTACATGCATACATTTTTCTCTTAATTAAATCCTTTAATTTTACACTATTAACACAATTAACTCATGTAACTTTAATCAGTTGGCACCGTTAACCCTTTGTACATGAGCTAATAGTGTTAATAAAACAAAACTAAATATATAATTAAGAGAAAAGAGGTACATAGACATCAAATTAAAAACTAGAGGAAAATATAGGTACCTCTCTAACATGATTTTTTTCTAAATTATTTCAGCAATCCACTAGAAGTACAAATTCCTACCATGCAGCCTTTGGAACATACATGCAAGAATTTGTAAGAAATGTTGAATGTTAGGATTATTCATAAATTTTTCTTTGACAATAAAAACCATATAATATTAATTCCAAATAAAAAGAACAGAAGAGAAAGCTATATTACAACAGAAAATTTTTTCACGATCCCTTGCTTCAAAACATTCATTTCCAAATCAAAGGACAAACTCACATCACACAAAAGGTCTGGGACAGAAACATCCCATTCCTATTAGGAACAACAACTCAAACATCACACTAAACACAAAATCTATCATCACCAAGGCTTCAACCCAATTCCCTTGAGCCTCGCTACCCTTATTGCAACTGCTACATATATCTCATCTGCTATTTTCTCCGCATATCTAAAGCAAACATGCCTTAAACTCTTGTTGAACACCAGAAGGGCAATAATTCCCCAGAATCCTGCCATGTAACCGACGGCTACAACAAAGTAAAACAGAATCTTCTCATTCTTATTCTCCTCTTCATAATGGACACTTGTTGGAGCTTCATTCGTGTTATTGTCTGAGCACTTTTTGAGCACAGGTTCTCCACAGAGATATTGATTTCCAACATAAATGGATGCATCCTCAAGAGTGAGGAACTGGGATCCCTCAGGAATAGGCCCTGAAAAGTTGCATGACAAATTCTAGTGGCTCAAATAAGTCAAAGAAGACATGCTACTTGGAAGTGGGCCTACAAGTTGGTTCCATGAGAGATCCAACGATTCAAGCAGCTTCAGTTTCCCTGGGATTTCTCCTGACAAAAAGTTGCGTGATAGATTCAAACTAACTAATTTAGAAAGAGAACTTAAAACTTCAGGTATGAAACCAACAAGTGAATTGTTTGATAAGTCCAAATTGACTACAAACTTCAGATTTTTTGTGAAATCAAGCTCTCTTCCTTTCATGACTTGCTTGACACGTTCTTTATCCCATCGATCAAAATCAAGATATATAGGAGCCGAAACTGCCGGAGCAGGCCCAGCAGCCAGAAATCCCATTGATCCCATGTCTGACGATAGATCTAAAGTCATTCCACTAAGATTCCCAAGACAAAAAGGAATTGTTCCTATTAAGTTGTTACTTGCAAGGTCCAAGCTTTGCAAAAAATAGAGTTGGCATAGGCTCAAAGGGATAGTACCACTAAACTTGTTTTGCCGAAGCCTGAGAATTTTCAGGTCACTAGTACTGGCCCATATATTTGATGGTATAATGCCATCTAGTTCATTGTTTCCAAAATCTAAAATGTTCAAAGCGGTGCAAGATAGCAATGTTGATGGAAGCTCTCCATGCAAACTATTGTTGCTCAGGCTCAAAGACTGTAATGTATAGGAACTGTCAGGACCACAAAATGATTCAGGAATGGTTCCTGATAACTCATTAGATGACAGATCTATCAATACAATACCAGAAAATCCACCCACACAGCTAGGAATCTCACTTGACAATTTATTTTTTGAAAGATCCAAGTCTCGAAGCCATGGAAATTTACACACTGATTCTGGAATTGAACCATTCAAAAGGTTATTACCAAGTAACAGACTGTTCAAATTAGGCATCAAATAATGGAGATTTCCAGAGAGTTGTCCACCAATTTGATTGTCGGAGAGATCCAGCATAATGAGATCCTTTTGTTGAAACCATGTTGGGAGAGTTCCAAAAATGCCACTGTTTGATAAGTCTAACCTAACTAACTTCTTTTGACTTCGAAGCCACTGAGGAAATGGTGTCTCAACTTTGCAAGACGACAATTGAAGACTTTCCAATTGAAAAGGAGGTAACCAGTCGGGTGCAAGCTCCACAGATAAATTGTTCATTCCTAGGCTTAAATCTTGGAGATGAGACAGATTAAGGAGGAGAACTTCCCCAACAACGCCTTCCAATGAGTTAGTTGAAAGATCCAAAATTTTCAAGTCTAGAAGCTCTCCAAGGCTATCAGGCATTGGACCTTTTAGGTGATTGCTAGAAAGATTCAACACTTTCAAGGAAGACAATCTCCCCAAGAAAGCTGGGATTGGGCCTTTTAGGTGATTGCTAGAAAGATCTAACACTTTCAAGGAAGACATTCTCCCCAAGAAAGCTGGGATTGGACCTTTTAGGTGATTGCTAGAAAGATCCAACACTTTCAAGGAAGACAATCTCCCCAAGAATGCTGGAATTGTTCCATTAAAGTGATTATCTCCAAGAAGAAGTTCTTGTAATTTTGTCAAATTTCTGAAGAATAATGGGATGGGGCCATGTAACAAATTTGAAGCCAAATTCAAGTGCTCCAGGTTCTTTTGTTGGCCTAAGCTTTCTGTAAGATCCTTCAATTCATTATGACTTAAATCCAGTGCTCGTAAATCACTATCAATGCATCCTGGTATATTTTTGAAGCATCCAAACGTTTCTCCTTGAAATTTATTGTTTGGAAACGGGTTCAACAATTTCAGATTGCAATTGATTTTGTAATTCCAAGGACAACAACTTTCGAGAGTAGAGAATTTGTTTTTGGTAAGATTGACATGCTGAACTCTCTTGATGAACCATAATGGAACTGCAGAAGTCAGAATATTGCCGGAAAGGTCGAGGAACTTAAGGGAAGAAGTGTTCTGAATAGCAATTGGGAAAAAACCAGTGAGATTACTCCTGGCAAGATTGAGATGGGCTAGAAACTTGAACTCTTCTAGCCACAAGGGAATAGAGTCAATGGAGATTCCAGAAAGGTCAAGAGATCTAAGAGATGTCAGGTTTTGCAAAGCCTTAGGCATGCCAGTAAAAATATTCCCCCCAAGATTCAGGACTTGAATTTTGGAAGGAAATGAAGAGGAATTCACAAAACCAAGATGAGTACCAGGGCTAGAAATTCCGCAATACATGAAGTCTGCTTCTAATAAAAGTGGGAGATTGTAAATTACCTGCATTATGGTATTGATATACTTGAAAATGGGAAGTCCCCTCATGTTAATATATCGCAAAGAAGAAAGTTGAGAGACCCATGTGAAGTCATGCATGGGCCACTCTTGAGAAGATCTCCCAAGATTCAAGCCGTTGAAATCAAGAATCTGCAAGTTGGTGAGGTTCCCCAGATGGTTGGGTACCGTGCCCGAAAAGTAACAGTTGGACAGATTAAGGTACCTTAGTTGTTTCATGGAGCCAAGGAACAATGGGATAGAACTCTGTTGAAAATCAATGAAGCTTAAATCCAAGTAGCTCAAATGCTTCAACTCTAGCAAGGATGGACTCATTGCTTTACTTGACAATGAGCATTTCCGACTTAATGAACCAAAGATAAGTTGCTCTGCCATAGGGAAGGAGCAGTCAGAAAACCATGAAAAATCTTTGATTAATTGATGTGCCATTGTATAGGTTTCAGTGCCAAGGTCAATACTGAACACATGCCCAGTTATTGTATCACATTTGACTCCTATCCATCTGCAACATTGTTTGCCTTCCCAAGCAAGCATATGCCTTGAGTAATTGTCAAAGCTGTCTCTGAACTTCAAAAAGAGCCTGCCTCTCTTCTTCTATGCAACCTTCATCTCTCTGATTCTCACACAAACAGAGCTGTGAGCCTTCCAAAAATAGAAATGCAAAGAAAATTAAAGGCAACGCAATGCCATCTCTTGGAGATCTTCTCATGCTTGCTAAAGGGATTCAACACTTGAGCAAAACAAACTATAGCGATGAGAAAACAAGAAGGTGGTTGTTGGTATTTATAGGAGACTGAAAAAAGAGGATGATTGGTAAATTCATACTTGGGAATATTTATGGATATGGAGGAGACTGAGTTTTAAGTGAATTAATGCTAACTTATCTAATAGTTCAATGATTCTTAAGTATGGAGGAGACTGAATGAGTTTTGAGTCAATTAATGTTACCTCATCTAATGGTTCAAAGACTCCTTAGTCTGCTCCTATATTCATGCTTGCAATTAATACATGTGACTGAGTCTAGTTTCTCTAACGTTCGTGGTGCCGCAAAGACTCAACTTGTGCAATGGTTCAAACACTCAACTTCACCTTTCTATTCATATATGCTTGCAAAAGAAAAAAGAAAAAAAAACCATAAAGAAAGACTGAAGAATGCGTGAGGAAGTTTCCACGTCGAATAGTTTCTGAGAAAAAGATTGCATGTAACCAAGGTCAATGCTACCTTTTGACAATAATTATATATACACTACGTGTGATGCTTTTTATAAGTAACAAATATTCAAATCATGTAAAACAAAATGACAATTAAAAGTAGTTAAAATAATGAATAAATGAGACATAAATTTTTAAACACACCCTTATTTATGAAGATGTTGAGTGAGAGATAGAATGAGTAAGAAAAATGAGAGACATGCCATTAATTGGTAGTAAAAATGAGAAAAGTGGATTAATTTTTCTTGCAAAACAAAATTGTTGCAAATAGGATCAAGACCATGAGAGAAAATGATACTTATAAATAAGACGGGAGGGAGTATTAATGTATGATGAGTTTATATAATTTATGTACTTTATCCGCACGTGAGCATGCTCACATATGCATAGACCTCACAAATGATTGAAATTCAAATACGAAAATATCAGCAAAAGCTTTACAAACATTTATCTTCTTTTCTTCTGGGATAATCAGTTGCTTGCTTGACAAAGTCTTTTAATCTAAAATGAATTTATATAAGTTATGTGCTTTATCAGCACAAGCACACGCGAACATATGCATAGACCTCACAAATGATTGCATTTCAAATATGGAAATATCAACAATTGCTTTAAGAGAATTGATAATCTTTTCTTCTAATATAATACAATTACTTACTTAAAAAAGTCTATTAATCTATGATGAGTTCATATAATTCAAGTACTTTACCCGCGCATATACATAGATCACAAATGTTTGAATTTAAAGTATGAAAAATATCGTCAAATAATATAAGAACATTTATTTTCTTTTCTTCTAAGATAATACAATTGCTTGCTTAATAAATATTAATCTGTTATCAGTTTATATAATTTATTTACTTTATTTGCGTACCAGCACACACATATACACAAACCTCCCAGATGTTTGAAATTCAAATATGATAATATCAGCAAGCGCTTTAAGAACATTTATATTCTTTTCTTCAAAGATAATAGAATTCCTTGCTTAACAAAGTGAAATTGAACTTCCATGATTATACCCTATCAAAAACTAGCTCTAATTATAGTCCTTGTATTTCAATAATTGAAACCATATATGTTTGACGATGAAGCATGCCCAGCTGGTATTTACCAGAAGTGTTTCTGTGAGATGATCTACAAAGGGGTCCTTACAAGTCTCCCGTAGCGAACCCACAATGAAGGTACAATTACTCCATCCAAACATACACAACCACCTACAATATATATTTTCATTACAAATATTTATATACAAAACTATAATCACATCACAATTATTATATCAGCATGCTTGGTTCTGAGTTCTTCACATCAGATTCAGCAGCGACATCATCTGAAAGCGTTTCCAGTTGCTTAAGGCCACTCATGACCTAGTTTAGAGGGTGTAAATTATTTTTTGAAAAAATAAGTAAAGTTTTTCTTAATATTTTTTAGAAGAATTTGAATAAAAATTTAATGAGTTTAGAATTAACAAATGAATGGGTGTAAAATAAATTATATAGTATCAATATATAATTAATTTTCTGAATATAAGGGGTACGGCTAAACTCGCTGGAGGACACATAGGGTCGCCCTTGCTTAAGGCTCCGAACAAACTTTGTGAAGGAAGGAAAAAGCTCGGGTGAAAATAAAGAAGCTCCCATTCTATGATACATGAACGGGTCCAACACATCATCATCATCAACTTCTCCTTCTATAATATCCTTTTTAGTGCTTTTTGGGAATTTATTTTTTCCAACAGATAAGTAAGCCAAGATAAAAATCATATCGTATGTGTTTGGAAACTCCGTTGGAGAAATGATTTTACGGATTTATAGATGATTTTACTGATTTCAAGATGGTTTTTATAAATTTCGAGACGGTTTTTACATATTTTAAGATGGTTTTGTCTCAACTTGTGTGCACCGTTAAGGGAACAAAGTTCCCAAACAAACATATCAAAATCCATAAAAACCATCTTGAAATCCGTAAAACCATCTCAAAATTCGTAACTCCTTTCTCCCAACGGATTTCCTAATCCTAAACTTCATCTGTTCAAAGTCCCCGAAAGCACCGGAGCGTGAAGAGTTTCCCCTGAAACATCAACCCCATTATGGGTTCGTTTGAAAAAGCGGTAGAGAAGTATTTTTACACAAGTCGAGGTAAATATGTGAAGGAGATTATTTCATTTTATAGAAAAACACTGTTGAACGTGCTTTTGATCTGCAGAGAAACTTTACCAAATGGAGCCTATTTCTACAAGCCGCCATTATCTGTGAAAGTAACTTCTCCGGACATGAGAGAGTTTCTTGCAGCTGAGCTGCATCTGCGAGGTTCGTTCCTGGCAATATCATTTTACATGAATTCTTCTAAAAAATCTCAGCAACTTCTTTGTAACCGTCTCTTTTAACTGTTATAAAATCAATGAAAACAGCCGTTCTTTATGCTCCTCCACCAGGAGCGTCGCGTTCTGATCTGCTCCCCCACGCTATGCTCCGTTCATAACCCAGGTCTCGCTGATCAGGTAAGTCGAAGGATGTGCATAGTATTCACACGGTGTTGCTCGACGTCCCGGACAGATCTACACTGATCGCGTATGGGTGTTTGGCTAAACGTTTTTAACCCTTAAAAGCAACTGTGTTTTTCCACAAATAATCTTTATTTACCTTGTGTAAAAGTACTCCTCAACCACTTTGGGCTCTATATCTGCTCGGACGAAGAGAGAGGGACGGGAGAAGAACTGAGGTCAGCTGGTCCTCTGCTCAAATCTACCCTGTCGCCGACGAGAACGGAGCTGAAGCACGGCCACTAGCACGGTCGAGAGAGGAAAGGAAATGGTGAAAGAAGCGGAGGGCACGAGGTGGAGGAAGCTAAAGGCAGCAGATCCAGTATTGTGCCAGCGGTTATCAGATCGGGCAGCAGCTTCGTTGAGGAAAAGCTCGGCTGAGGCAAAATGCATTCCTCTTGGGCTTGTTTAGAACTCCAGAATGATGGGGAGAAATGACTTCTGACTTTTAATAGAATAAATAAAATTTATGTTTAAATAAATCGTTAGTAAAAATGTAGTGATGTTTGGATAAACGTTAACTAAAATGACTTTTTGTAAAATGCATTTATATTTAGATTGAGATTTGGAGAAGTACCTTTTGAATGAATATTATTTAAAAGGGTATGAATATCGTTAATATATATAATTATTTTATACTTTTTTTTAATGAAATTAGAAAAAAATCAAGCAGTCGAAGGCTCTTAGGTTCAAAAAAATCAAGGGTATGAATATCCCACCCTCCAATTCCTCCATCTCCACAATCAAGCGATCGACATCCTATTCCTCGCCAGTGCCTGCACCATCTCTGCGAACAGCGATAGCCCCGCCTTGTACTTCGATCAGAAGGCGGAGAAGGCTCTGGAGGCCAGGGCGCATTGGTTCAGCCGAAGGAGCTCCTTGAGGGCGGCCATGAGGTTGGACTTGATCAGCCACGAGAGGTTCTTGGAGATGAGGTCATCGACGTTGGGGGGCTGGGTTGGATGGAGACGCTTGAGGGCTTGGACGGCTTGGATTGCTTCGATCCTGAGAGTCCGTCCTTTGACGAGAGGTTCGAGCTGAGAGCGGGAGCCACCGCACCGGAACGTAGGTGGATGTGGTGGCAATGGAAGGCTTGGGTGGAGAGCACGGACGAGGAAGCTGGAGGATGAAGCAAGCAAGGACAAAAAGGACGAGGCATCAAAGGACAAAAAGGCAGCAGAAGCTTCAATCCAACAGTCCTTTTCTCAGGAATGCATTTCTGCTGGAGATTTCCCAAACGCGAAGCCTCCGTTGGTGTAAAGTCATTTTGGCTTAAAATGACTTTTGGGGAACACAATGGGCTCTCCAAACAAGCCCATTCATACACACATGACAGATGAGGATGTGTTTAGAAAATCCGTTGGAGAATAGAGTTACGATTTCTGGGATGGTTTTATGAATTTCAAAATAGTTTTATGAATTTTAAAATAATTTTTATAGATTTCGAGATGGTTTTTACGTATTTCAAAATGATTTTATCTTGATTTACATGCATAGTTGAGAATGAGGTATTTTCAAACATACACGATGTTTGGAAAGGCCTAGTTATTCAGTCGCTGACTTTTTTTTCTTGATTTTCGCGGCTTGGATTTTTATAACCTTTTTTTAATGAATTAAAAAGAAATGTTTTCCTCATTTTGTTTTGTTGCTAATTTCCTATGAGTAAATACTTATTAGTTATTGTTTGTGCAATGATATCTATACATAATTTTATCAGAAGAAACTTTGACATTGATGAAGATTTTGTGAAAGTTGTAAGTGAAAGTGTTGAGTTTGATGACACTGATAATGGTGATACTAGCGAGGTATTTTCATCAAAAGTACCATCATCTTCAATACAAATAAATCATGTGCATGACAGAATTAAAGATCAAATTTTACAGATTTTAAGATTCAATTAATTATGTAATATTCATATTAGTTTGACAATTGTAATTTTTAATTGTATGTAATATAAATAAATTTTCCTCTATTTTAATTTTTTATCATTTTATTTTCCCTCATTTTATTACAAAATATAAAATAATTGTATGTATTAATGATATCCACGCACTTTTAAGTAATTTTCATTCAAAAGTCACTTCTCTAACACTTATCTAAACATAAATGCATTTTACAAAAATGTATTTTGATCAACGATTTATTTAAATGTAACTGCATTTTAGCCAACGTTTATCTAAATATAAATAAATGCATTCTATTAAAAGTCATTTTCAAAATGCATTCTTGTAAGTAAGTCAAAACAGCAACACATTAGAATTAGCAGAATTGGCAATTTCACATATAATAGCAAATCAATATTTGAATCGTGCAGCAAGAGGTATACACATTTAATGCTCCTAACATAAAGCCAATAGAATATCAATGCAAGAATTTGTAAGAAATGTTGAATAAGCTTCCAGGAATTAAGTCTAAACAACAATAAGGATAAGATCTAGTGAGAGGGGTTAGTCCTTCATAACATAAAAAACTAAGCTTTGAATTCTTTTGAGGAGAGGTACACATATCTAGTATTTGAATGTTTTGAATAAGATTGCCTCCAATATAATGATAGTATATTTAAAAAAGAAAGAAAGAAATAAGCCATTAGAATATGGAGGTAAGAATTCGTAAGCAATCTTGAATACACATAATATAATAAGATTATTCCTCACTTTTTCTTGAAAAATAAAAACCATATAACATTAATTAAAAATATATAGGAAATAAATAGAGAAGGAAAAGCTAAAATTACAACAGACAAATTTTACCCAATCCCTTTTGCTTACAAACATTCGTTTCCAAATTAAAAGAAAAACTCAACGTGCAAAAGGGTTGGGAGAGAAACATCCGGCGCCCCTTTCAGGAATAACAACACAAACATTACACGCAACACAAAAACCTCTCATCACTAATGTATCGTTTAATACATTGGAATTGATTTTGATGGATATGGAAATAGAAATGGATATAGAAATAGAAATGGATATAAAATTTAAAAGTACATTTGGTATGTTATGGAAATGGAACCCATTTTTTTATTAAAAAGACCAAAATACCCTTTAAATTAAAAATTTCATCTCTCACACCCCATTCTTCATCTGGAAAGTGAACGGCAGCGTAGATCGACCATCACGGTGGAGATCCACACCAGGAAGGAATGCTCACCGGAAATGCGAATGCTTGTGGAGGTTCTCGGAGGGCCAAAGATGATGATGCCGCCGAAGATGAAGAAGATGAAAAATCCTCCTGGACGACGATGAGGTAGAAGCTGGTAGACGATGACGCTAATGATGATGTGACGCTCACACTGATGACGACGATGACGCTCACGCTGATGACATCGACCGGAGAAAGAAGCTCAACTGGTTTTAATGACTACGATGACGATGACGCTGATGACGATGACAATGACGGTGAAAGAAGCTCGACCGGAGAAAGAAGCTTAATCGGTGATGACGCTGATGACGATGAACTAAGCTCGATCGGTGATGACGATGACCTAAGAAAGAAGCTCGACCTGTTTTAATGACTACAATGACACTGTTGACGATGAAAGAAGCTCGACCGGAGAAAGAAGCTTGACCGGTGATGACGATGACGGTGAGGCAGAGGTTTGCTGTCGTTGGTGTGCCATCGTGCCGGTGGATTTCATTTTATTGGCTCCATTCCTTGGGTTGAAGATATTCCTTGCCTAGTTGAAACAAGGGAGGTCGAAGGCAGAGGGCAGAAGAGGCAATGGGGATATGGAATTGCAAAACTGAGCTTCTGTGATGGAATTGATTTCAGGCTATTTTGATGGAATTGGCTTCCATGTAGAGGCCAATTCCATGGTACCAAACAAACAATCTTCATGGAAATCAATTCCATTTCCATTTCCTTACCTCTAATTTCATCATACCAAATGAGGCCTAAGGTTTCAATCCTATCCCTCGTCTCTTGAGATTTGCTTCCCTTATTGCTACTGCTACATATATTTCATCTGCTATTTTCTCTATATATCTAAAGCAAACATGCGTTGAACACCAGGAGTGCAAACATACCTTAAGCTATAAGAACACCAGGACACTTGTCCGTTTAGTATGTTGCTTGTTTAAGCAAATTTCAGTAAATAATTACAGTTAAATTAAATTGGAAGAAATTGTGCCCCCAACAGTGTAAAAACGATGAAATTACGATGAGTACAGTGAGTTCAATGTGCTTACATGAAAGGTAGGGTAAAGAAAAGTAGTTGGTCGTCGGCTGCAGTAACCCGTTGGTTGCATTCGGCATTCCCTGAGAATCTTGGGATCGTGGTTGTTGAATCTTCAGATCCTAATCATTTGGTCTGATGTTGGGAGGAGCTGATGACGAATACAAGTTCCAAATGCAGTTTCACGTGCTCCATAAGCATTTAATCGTTGAGACTCCTGATAGATTATGTCTTGGATTGGTTTTATCTGTTAGACTTTGGACTGGTATGGGTCAAATCATTTTTGGGCATACAGTTCTTCTAGCAATTTTTAATTTTATTCAACTAATACTATTCTAGAATTTGTTTGTAGAATGCTAACAAAGTAAAGTCATATATATGATTTAATTAAAAAAATTAGTCTGTAGATTGTTTTTCCCGATAATAATTAGTCTAACTTTTGTGTCAATGGAATGAATTAACATTTTTGTTCAAGTTACAAAGGACTGAACAATAAGGATTCTAGAAAAGCCTTCTAGATACACTATCCAAAGTCAATCTAGTCTATTGTTTGGAAATGTGTGCATTTTCGCTATATACTGCATTGATTAACGATACGTATATACATATATAAACCCACATTCCAATAACTTTGATAAACAAACGGTTTAAAATCAAACATTTTTAGAACATGATGAAAATGCATAAAGAATATAAATAATGTCCCTCTTTCACCACAACATTGTAAAACTACATTTTATAATTGAGGTAAAATTTCTCTAACATATTACGTTTATAAATTGTAAATCACTTTAAAAAAGTGATACATACTGTTAATCTAAACAGATTAATGTTACTTTTTCAGAATATTTTCTTTTGGTTTCTTTCTCTTGAGGAGGGTTAAAAAAAATTTATATGAGCTCTAAAACCAATTTACACACACAAAGTGCTTGTTTGGGACAAAACTTCTCTCACATGATTATTTCAGCTTGCGTAAAATCACTCTCGTAATGAATTTCTAAACACACACACAAAATGGCATTGCTCCTTAACTTGTGAGAAGGGGCAAAAGAAACAAGCATAAATCAAAGGTTAAAGTCTAAAAGGAATAAACAAATCAATATAACCTACAAACATCTTGAATTTTTTTTATCTACATCATAATATACATGTTTTCGCATATAAATAAATGTTTTTGTTAACTTTTGAATTATTTATAATCCTATGAGGAATTTGAGTACCATTCAGGAGTGTTTGTTGAAAAACTAAACAGCTCTTAATTTGACAAATAGCTAAATAACAAAAAAAGCTACTCTAAACTTATATATTCAGCCTGTTTACCCTCTAATTCTTACAAAAACTTTTGTCACATATAAATAATTTAGGAGGAACAATATCAAAATTTACATAAATCATTATTTTCAAAATATATCATATATATACCACATTCATTAGATATAAAACATCACTAAAGCTTGAGAAAATAGAATGATGCCTCAACAACTTGAGTGTTTGGTTCAATATTAAGCGGTTAGTATTCGACAAATGAATTAAAATCTAGTAGACTTTTTTTTATAGATATTAACACAATTTCCAAAAGTTCATATTAAATATCATTAAAAAAAAAGTTCATATTAAATTATTGGGAAAAGCATATGAGAAGTACCTTTACTTCTTGTCAATTTTTAATTTGCTGCCTACATATATTTTTTCTTTTAACTAAATCTTTTAATTTGACCATATTAACACAATTAACTCATGTAACTTTAATCAGTTGGCACCGTTAACACTTGTACATGAGTTAATAGACTTAACAAAGCAAAACTAAATATTTAATTAAGAGAAAAGAGGTAAATAGATATCAAATTAAAAACTTGAGAAAAATATAGGTACCTCAAATATAATTTTCACTGAATTATTTCAGCAATTCACTTTCGCTAGAAGTTCAAATTCCTTCCATGCAGCCTTTGGAACATACATGCAAGAATTTGTAAGAAATGTTGAAAGCACACGGGATGCTAGGATTATCCATAATTTTTTCTTTGACAATAAAAACCATATAACATTAATTCCAAGTTAAAAAAACAGAAGAGAAAGCTATATTACAACAGACAAATTTTACCCTTGCTTACAAACATTCATTTCCAAATCAAAGGACAAACTCAAAACACAAAAGGTCTGGGAGAGAAACATCCCATTCCTATTAGGAAGAACAACTCAAACATCACACTAAACACAAAATCTATCATCACCAAGGCTTCAATCCAATTCCCTTGAGCCTCGCTACCCTTATTGCAAGTGCTACATATATCTCATCTGCAATGTTCTCCGCATATCTAAAGAAAACATACCTTAAACTCTTGTTGAACGCCAGAAGGGCAATAATTCCCCAGAACCCTGTCATATAACCAACGGCTACAACAAAGTAAAACAGAATCTTCTCTTTCCTATTCTCCTCTTCATGATGGACACTTGTTGGAGCTTCATTCCTGTTATTATCTGAGCACTTTTTGAGCACAGGTTCTCCACAGAGATATTGATTTCCAACATAAATGGATGCATCCTCAAGAGTGGGGAACTGGTTTCCCTCAGGAATAGGCCCTGAAAAGTTGTTGTATGACAAATTCAAGTGGCTCAAAGAAGTCAAAGAAGACATGCTACTTGGAAGTGGGCCTACAAGTTGGTTCCATGAGAGATCCAACGATTCAAGCAGATTCAGTTTCCCTATTTTGCTTGGGATTTCTCCTGACAAAAAGTTGTGTGATAGATTCAAACTAACTAATTTAGCAAGAGAACTTAAAACTTCAGGTATGAAACGAACCAGTGAATTGTTTGATAAGTCCAAATTGACTACAAACTTCAGATTTTTTGTGAAATCAAGCTCTCTTCCTTTCATGACTTGCTTGACATGTTCTTCATCCCATCGATCGAAACCAGACCAAGAAATCGGAGGAGCCACAGGCCCAGGAGCCAGAAATCCCATTGATCCCATGTCTGATGATGGATCTAAAGTCATTCCTTTAAGATTCCCAAGACAGAAAGGAATTGTTTCAATGAAGTTGTTACTTGCAAGGTCCAAGCTTTGCAAAAAATAGAGTTGGCATAGGCTCAAAGGGATAGTACCGCTAAACTTGTTTTGACGAAGCCTGAGAATTTGCAGCATAGGAGTACTGGCCCATATATTTGATGGTATAATGCCATCTAGTTCATTGTTTCCAAGATCCAAAATCGTCAAAAAGGTGCAAGATAGCAATGTTGATGGAAGCTCTCCATGCAAACTATTGTTGCTCAGGTTTAAAGATTCTAATGAATAGGAAGAGTTAGACCAAAATATATAGGAAGAGTTAGACCCACAAAATGATTCAGGAATGGTTCCTGATAACTCATTGGATGACAGATCTATCAATGCAAGACCAACTTCACCCAAACAGCTAGGAATGTCACCGGACAATTTATTTTTTGAAAGATCCAAGTCTTGAAGCCCTGGAAATTTACACAATGATTCTGGAATTGAACCATTCAAAAGGTTATTACCAAGGAACAGACTGTTCAAATTAGGCATCAAATGATGGAGATTTCGAGAGAGTTGTCCACCAATTTGGTTGTTGGAGAGATCCAGGGTAATGAGATCCTTTTGTTGAAACCATGGTGGTAGAGTTCCAAAAATGCCACTGTTTGATAAGTCTAACCTAACTAACTTCTTTTGATTTTGAAGCCACTGAGGAAATGGTGTCTCAACTTTGCAAGACGACAATTGAAGACTTTCCAATTGAAAAAGAGGTAACCAGTCGGTTGCTAGCTCCACAGAGAAATTGTTCATTCCTAGGCTTAAATCTTGGAGATGAGACAGATTAAGTAGGAGAGCTTCCCCAACAACACCTTCCAATGAGTTATTTGAAAGATCCAAAATTTTCAAGTCTAGAAGCTCTCCAAGACTATCAGGGATTGGACCTTTTAGGTGATTGCTAGAAAGATCTAACACTTTCAAGGAAGACAATCTCCCCAAGGAAGCTGGGATTGGACCTTTTAGGTGATTGCTAGAAAGATCTAACACTTTCAAGGAAGACAATCTCCCCAAGAATGCTGGAATTGTTACATTGAAGTGATTATCTCCAAGAATAAGTTCTTGTAATTTTGTCAAATTTCTGAAGAATAATGGGATGGGGCCATGTAACAAATTTGAAGCCAAATTCAAGTGCTCCAGGTTCTTGTGTTGGCCTAAGCTTTACGTAAGATCCTTCAATTCATTATGACTTAAATCCAGCGCTCGTAAATCACTATCAATGCATCCTGATATATTTTTGAAGCATCCAAATGTTTCTCCTTGAAATTTATTGTTTGGAAACGGGTTCAACGATTTCAGATTGCAATTGATTTTGGAATTCCAAGGACAAGAACTTTCAAGAGTGGAGAATTTGTTGTTGGTAAGATTGACATGCTGAACTCTCTTGATGAACCATAATGGAACTGCAGATGTCAGAATATTGCTGGAAAGATCGAGGAACTTAAGGGAAGAAGTGTTCTGAATAGCAATAGGGAAAAAACCAGTGAGATTACTCCCGGCAAGATTCAGATGGGCTAGAAACTTGAACTCTTCTAGCCATAAGGGAACAGAGTCAATGGAGGTTTCAGAAAGGTCAAGAGATCTAAGAGATGTCAGGTTTTGCAAAGCCTTAGGCATGCCAGTAAAAATATTCCCCCCAAGATTCAAGACTTGAATTTTGGAAGGAAATGAAGAAGAATTCACAAAACCAACATCAGTACTAGGGCTAAAAATTCCGCAGTTCATGAAGTCTGCTTCTAATAAAAGTGGGAGATGGTAAATTACCTGCATTATGGTATTGATATCCTTCCAAATGGGAAGTCCCCTCATGTTAATATATCGCAAAGAAGAAAGTTGAGAGACCCATGTGAAGTCAATGAATTCTTGCCAGTCTTTAGCATATCTCCAAAGATTCAAGCCATTGAAATCAAGAATCTGCAAGTTGGTGAGGTTCCCCAGATGATTGGGTACCGTACCCGAAAAGTAACTGTTGGACAGATTAAGGTACCTTATTTGTTTCATGGAGCCAAGGAACAATGGGATAGAACTCTGTTGAAAATCAATGAAGCTTAAATCCAAGTAGCTCAAATGCTTCAACTCTAGCAAGGATGGACTCATTGCTTTACTTGACAATAAGCATTTCCGATTGAATGAATAAAAGAGAAGTTGTTCTTCCATGGGGAATAAGCAGTCAGAAAACCATGAAAAATCTTTGACTAATTGATGTGCCATTGTATAGGTTTGAAGGCCAAGATCAATACTGAACACATGCCCAGTTATTGTATCACATTTGACTCCTATCCATCTGCAACATTGTTTGCCTTCCCAAGCAAGCATATGCCTTGAGTAATTGTCAAAGCTGTCTCTGAACTTCAAAAGAGCCTGCCTCTCTTCTTCTATGCAACCTTCATCTCTCTGATTCTCACACAAACAGAGATGTGAACCTTCAAAAAATAGAAGTACAAAGAAAATTAAAGGCAACTCAATGCCATCTCTTGGAGATCTTCTCATGCTTGCTAAAGGGATTCAAAACTTGACCAAAACAAATTATAGCAATGAGAAAACAAGGTTGTTGTTGGTGTTTACAGGAGACTGAAAAAAGAGGATGATTGGTAAATTCATACTTGGGAATATTTATGGATATGGAGGAGACTAAGTGAGTTTTGAGTCAATTAATGCTACCTTATCTAATGGTTCAAACGCTCTAAGTCCACTCCTATATTCATGCTTGCAATTAATATATGTGACTGAGTTTAGTTTCTCTAACGTGCGTGGTGGCGCAAAGACTCAACTTGTGCAATGGTTCAAACACTCAACTTCACCTTTCTATTCATATATGCTAGCAAAAGAAAAAAGGAAAAAAAAACAATAAAGAAGGATTGAAGAATGTGCGAGGAAGTTTCCACATTGAATAGTTTCTGAGAAAAAGATTGCATGTAACCAAGGACAATGCTGCCTTGTGACAATGATTACACACGCACGCACGCACTATGTGTGATGCTTTTTATGATTAACAAATACTCAAATCATGTAAAATGAACTGACGATTAAAAGTAATTAAAATAATGAATATATTAAAGATATAATCTTCTAAACACACCTTTATTTATGAAATTGCTCAGTGAGAGATATAATAAGTGGAAAAAAATGAGAGACATGCTATTAATTAGTGGTAAAAATGAGAAAAGTGGATTTAATTTTGCAACAAAACAAAATTGTTGCAAATATATAGGATCAAGACTACGAGAGAAAATGCTATTTATATATAAGACCAGAGGGATTATTAATGTATGATGAGTTTATATAATTTATGTACTTTATCCGCATGTGAGCACGCGCACAGATACGTAGACCTCACAAATGATTGAAATACAAATATGAAAATATTAGCAAACGATTTACGAACATTTATCTTCTTTTCTTCTAAGATAATACAGTTGCTTGCTTAACAAGATTGATTAATCTATGATAAGTTTATATAATTTATGTGCTTTATCCGCACATGCACATGTACATAAATGTCACAAATGATTGAATTTCAAACATGGAAATATCAACATACGCTTTGAGAAAATTTATCTTTTTTCTTCTAATATAATACAATTATTCACCCGTTTTTAAGTTTTAAATTTTAAAATTTTAAAAACTCAAACTGATTTTTATTTTTAGTTTCTAATTTTAGATTTTTTTTTTAATTTTTAATTTTAAAAAGATATGGGAATTACTAGGAATCAGCCAGGTATTCCCTTTCTTCTCTTGGCCGTTCTGTAATTCACAAAAGTTGGAGGCGGCGTTGACGGACTAAAGCTCTGAACCTGAGATTTGCCATTCCTCTGCCGCCAATAG
This sequence comes from Vachellia pachyceras, assembly GCA_025593235.1. Lineage (NCBI taxonomy): Eukaryota > Viridiplantae > Streptophyta > Magnoliopsida > Fabales > Fabaceae > Vachellia > Vachellia pachyceras. The sequence continues at coordinate 2,281 of JANTPZ010019469.1, read as the reverse complement.
CTGCCGCTGCTGCTGTACGAATCCTCCGAGTCCGATGCCATTGCCGCTGCCACCGACGACTGCTTCTTCTTCTTCCGGAAATCCCTCGACGTCCCAACGATCTGCCAAAAAGAAAAGCCCACGTTCAGATCCAATGATTCCAAAAGGCAAAACTGCCCTTTTTCAGGCCTAGGCTGAGGCCTCTCGTTCAGGAACACCACCCTTGCACTGTTGATAATATAGGTCTGGACTCCACTTATCTCTAGAACTTTCTGAATCTCTGAGACCCTAATCAGATCATGGTATGAAGACCTCCTAATCTGTCAAACAAGTAAAAAACATCCAAGTCCTTTTCCATCAATGAGAGGGTTACAGAACACGAGTCTCACTCCGTTTTATGAACTAATGAATGCCGAACGGGGGAGGGGGAATCAGAAAACGGATCAGTTACTGGAAAAGCGGCGGAGGAGTGCTACAAGTAAATGTAGGAAAGAAATTATCTCGTTTAGGTAAAAAAACACTGTTAAGGTGTTTTTGGGGTATTTAAAAACTTTGTCAAACACCCCAATTGTCGACTTTAAAAGATTCATCGAAAGACTAATCAGTGTGACGACGGTTAAATGTGAGATGTTGAAGAGGGAAAAATAAATGTTGTTGGGAAGTATAATAAATTTTTTAAATTAAAATTAAAATTTCAAAATCTTTTTTATGATTTTTAAATCCGAATAAAATTTGTTTTAAAATAGTATTAAAACCTAACCCAACCCCGTTTAAGTTAAACACGTTTTATTTTTAAAATTACATTTTAAAATTGAAAACCAAAAACTTAGAACCATCTGGCCCTTAACAATGTCTATTAATCTATGATGAGTTTATATAATTTATGTACTTTATCCACACACGCACATATACATAGATAACAAATGATTGAATTTCAAATATGAAAATATCACCAAATGCTATAAGAACATTTATCTTCCTTTTCTTGTAAGATAATTCAAATATGAAAATGTCAGCAACCACTGAGAACATTTGTCTTCTTTTCTTAGATACAATTGCTTGCTTAAAGTCCATTAAAAATTGAACTACCATGATTATACTCTACCAACAACTAGCCCTAACTGTAGCCCTAGTATTTCAATGATTGAAACCATGTGTTTGAGGATGAAGCATGCCCAGCTGGCATTTACCAGAAGTGTTTCTGTGAGACGATATACAAAGGGGTCCTTACAAGTCTCCCGTAGCGAACCCACAATCAAGGTACAATTAGTCCATCAAAACATACACAACCACCTACAATACAATATATATTTTGCTTACAAATATTTATATACAAAACTATAATCACATCATAAGTATTATATCAGCATGCTTGGTTCTGAGTTCTTCACATCAGATTCAGCAGCGACATCATCTGAAAGCATTTTCTGTTGCTGAAGGCTCCGAACAAACTTCGTGAAGGAAGGAAAAAGCTTTGGTGAAAATGAAGAAGCTCCCATTCTATGATACATGATCAGGTCCAACACAATCTCCTTTCATAATATCCTTCTTAATCTGTTCAAAGTCCCCAAAAGCACTGGAGCCTGAAGAATTTTCCCCTATTATCTGTGAAGGTAATATCTCAGGACTTGAGAGGGTTTCTTGCAGCTGAGCTGCATCTGTGAGGTTCATTCCTGGCTATATCATTTTACATGAATTCTTCGCAAAAATCGCAGCAATTTCTTTGTAACCGTCTCTTTTAACTGTGTTATAAAATCCCACTTAGCTCAGAAGGATGAGATTGCATTCTGTACCAAGAGTGCATTAAAGGGACTTTGCCATATATAGACACTCAGTGTCACTGAAAGTCGAAGCTGTTATAGAAAGACGGCGATCTCCATGAGTTAAAAGGTGGTTAGCATACCACGCGAGGAAGAAATCCCCATATGGAGATTCCCAAGATCCCCCCCATTTTTAAAGAAGCTGTTGGAGTTTGGTGATTGGTTGTAGGTAGGGGCGTCATGTGGACCACCAAGACACCATAAAGGATTTCCAGATGCTTCAGCATGTTGCTTGAGAATGATAAGCATGTTTTTGTCATATCACTGGAATTCTCCAGCCCCATGAGTTCCATTTAGGAATGGAAATAGGCTAGGCCAAGTTAGGCTTTGATTAAATAGGCCTGAACCTGTAATGACAACGTTGAGCCTGTGCTTGAGCCTGAACCTGGATGTAGGCTTTTTTTTAGGCTCAGGCCTGAGCCTTCGAAAGGCCTGATAAGGCCTGAAGCCTTTTTAGAGGCCTACATATAATGTAGACCTCT